>OY720444.1:66790400-67092971 GCA_963082915.1 Dolichopus griseipennis | reverse complement strand
CGTTTTCATCGTTTTGTGACCAAAGACAGGAAGTAGTTTTATCTTGGGAATCTTAAAGCTTTTAAAATGCCTTCGTCGTGATTTCGCCGAATTCGATTCTACTTATTCAATTCAAGGTTCAATTCCATTAGTTAATATTGAAGGTATGATGGATACGGTTGGTTGGTTTACATGGCTGGTGCTGGCAATCGTGACAGGACCTCAAATAGCGCGTTAGCATCATTTTGCTACCACTACCGTGGCCACAATGCTTAAGTTAGGGCTATATTGGTTCTAATTTTAGATCCATTTCGCGGCATTCAGAAACCTTACAATTTCTGCCAGATCGCTAAGATCGTTAAATTCATGGCTACTCAGAGCCACTTTTCTGGCCCTGGCCAGCGCTGGGCATTTACACGTGAAGTGTATGATAGTCTCTTTCGGGATACCTAACCTGGCCGCATGTTCGCCAATTGGCCAATGTCCCGTGATCACGCATATTGTTCTGGCTGTATTCCGTCGGGGTGGCTTCAGTAGGTTTTCCGTTCTTTTGTTCTCATACGACGGCCATAATTTCTTGGTCGTACGGCATGGAGTTAATTCCTTCCACCTTCTATTCGCTAGAGATAAATAGTGGAGAAGGATATCTCTTTTAACGCTGTTTAGATGATGGATATACTATAACTATATCTTATAAAAACCTCAAATACCACAGTAATTTCTTGCTAGTGTGAAGGTTACCAGCTGTTATTACCTCTTCCTAAATTCAAAAACTCATTTCTCCAAAAATTGCATCAACATTTCTTTAGAATGTTATAGATTAACACATTAATTTACTTTTAAAAAATATTTCTAATTATAAAAAGAATTTAAATAAAATATAATATCACATTATATTTAAAATAAATTTAATGAGTGTATTTTTGTGTTTAACACTGCAAAGTTAACATAAGTATGATAAGTATAATAATATAATGCAAAGTAGTTATATACATATATATTATATAATATATTATTTTGTATGTATTTGATTAAAAGTATAGCTTAAAAGTCGGTGCAAAATAATTTAAATAAATCCTTAATTTGTTACAATATTATATACATATAAATATTTGTATATATGTATATATATTATAATATTGTATATAAATATTTATTTTTATATTATAATATTATTATATCCCCTGTTATCTCCTGCAGAAAATAAGATAACAACTTATACATAACATGAAGAAACTTATTTGCATGAATGCATTTAATTCCGTTATTTTGTATCTATTTATACGTTTTTTTTTTTTTTTTGCAACATAATATTATCTAACTTTATTTTGGGTTTTTATATTTATATTACAAATATATATATATATATATAAATTTAAATCCTTCAAAACTTTTATACTAGAGACAGCTATACATTTGTTTTTAATATAACTTTTTTACAAACATAAAATGGTTCCTTTAAACCAAAACGAAAACTGAAGATACAAAAAATTAAAAAAAAACGTTTAAAATTGCTTATGATGCAATATGATGGTAATGTTAAAGTCATTAAATTAAGCTTCATTGGATTTTGTGCATCATCTTCTTCTTTTTCTTTTCAATACAAACATATATAAAAATATAAACATATATACATCTATATAACAATATATATATATGTATCTATTTATACATATTTTTATATTCAATAATTGATGAGTGAAAATATTTGCATTTAATTATATAAAATACAGGGTGTAGCAATTATGTTTGTCGTTGGTAATTTTTTTGGAAAATAATTTTATAATGTAGCAATGAGAGTATATTTTGGGCTGCTGAAAAGTCAATGATAAGGTATGTCCTACAGTCTTGCCGAAAATTACTTCATTTCCAATTTTCGTATTAAAGTCGCCAAGCATACGATCTTAGGATATAAACACGATTAGTAAGTTTACTCTAGAACTTCATAAAATTGTTCCTTGGCTAAATTGTCCGGATCATCCTGTAAGAGTGTTCGCATATATTAGAAACATATTGAGAACTTTTTCCTTCAAACGGATTTTGACTAAGCGTTTTTTAACAGGTACAAAATCAACTATATTTCGTTCAAGCATATTTCCAACTATAAAACCGTGTTTTTCATGACAGCTTCTATCCAATTTCCGTTTTTTTAATACGTCATTGCCTGTCCAACGTATTTTCTGTATAGCAATAAAATCTAGTTTACATTTTACGAGAACATTTTCCAAATTTTTAGATTCACCTGGATTGTAGATAGCTCCCACAATCCAAGAAAAATTCTTAATTCATGATCCTTTCCGAGGTCTCATTCCAAAAAATCAAGTCCTTTTATCGGAGGCATTTCTTTTTACATTTTCTATAACTACTTTCTTTTTGAGCAGAGCTTTGCAAATGAGTTACTAAGTCTAATTAATCCACAAACCACTAGGGTTTTGGAAAACTACCCGTTTTGGAGGACTGTAGTGGTTTGTAGATTATGAATGGGGCCACTCTTCAACATATTGCAATGGAATCTTTAACCATTTTCGAGTTTCATGTTTCCAAATGCAAGTACAGTTACCATCAGCACCCACTTCGAGAGTCTTCTTCTAGTGACTCTGATCCTTCTTCTTCAGCTGGGCTTAGGGCTGTCCGAGGCTGTCCTAATCTTCAAACTATAATACCGTTAGTTAGTAAATCTTCCAATTTTTACAAAATTTATACATTTCAAAATAGGATTACAATAACTTAAACGAATTCCATTATGGACAGGGCGTTAGTTGAAATCATAACTGTAAAAAAAACTGATATTATAATTTGATAACTTGTCAGTTTATGCAATAATATTAATTTGAAAAAAAAAAAAACTCAATATTGTTGAATATATTTATTATAAAATTTAACAATATTTTTTTTTAACTAAAAAATATTATATAAAATTTTCTCTTCAATGATTTTGGAATGATAACAAAAAATATAAATAAATATATATATATATATATATATATATATATATATATATATATATAAATATATTTAAAAAAATACCTTATTAAAATAATAATATTTATATTAATGGTAATATATATATATATCTAATGTTAAAATTACTTCAAAAAGATTAAATTTACAAAATTTATGTATATATTATAATACATTTAAATATACTATATACATAATATTAAATAAGTATATATATATATAATGTATAAATATTCATATATTTATCCAATAATAATGTTATTATGATTATTAAACTATGATAAAATTTTAATATAATATTAAATTCTGTAAATTAAATTATTGAAGTGAAGCGTTTTTTAATTAACATGAAAATCATCATCAAAAAACTTTTTATAATTTATACAATATTCCATATTTTATTTTAATACGAAAATTTTAAATATAGATATGCACACATATTTAAAATATAATATTTAATATATCCACTTATAAAAGTATATTGTAAAGTATCTTTGTATCTACAGTTTAATTTCTTCGTTATTTTCAAAAGGAAATTTCAATCTGAATATTTCAGCTACTTAAGATACAAATTTTTAAAATAAAGTTGATGTCATCCTTCAAAATTTATTCTCTTCTTCTTTTTCTTCTTCTTTACAATACTTAATATATACGTTATTTTAATTATTTTAACTAATTCTTATTATTAGACATCAACTTTATATCCTAAATTTTGACTTGGTAATTTCAATATTAACTATGTTATTAACTAATAAATTAATTTTATAGTAACTAAGGTAGGTATTTAAAATTTTATTTTAATTATAAATTATTATAGAGTTAATATATTTTGCATAAAACATTTTCATACTTTAAATTTTAAAACTAACTCACTAACTAACATATTATTTAATATTTTGTATACAATTTTGATTTCTATATTAAATTTACCATTTTATGAATTTTATGAAATAAATGCATTGTAATGCTACGAATGAAGTACTAAAAGTTTCAAGTGCTAAATTGATGTTCAATCTTCTAGAATTAGTTATTATAATCAGTTCTTCAGCATCTGCGGGGCACTGAAATTAGAAGGCTGATCTTTCTTTCGAAAGGTCCGGCTCGTTTCCCGATAGAAGTTAAAAAAATTTAATCTTGTTTTTCAAGTTCGACTCAGCCAACTCAGATAAAGAAATATAAAATATAAACAAATAATTTAAATTAATAATATAACTCACAGATATGGAAATACCTTGCAATTCAATATATTTATATTTGTATCTATTAACAATCTAAGACGTTTCTACATGTTATAAGGCCTTGTGCTCTCTCGTGTTTGAATTGTATGTGGGTGTTATTAAGATCAATTATAATAAAATAAACATAATATGTCCCCCCTGTTCCCAAATGCACCTATGGTAACTTAAAACTGGGTAAGCCAAAACTCTAGAAAAGGATTCGTTTATATAAAGTTGTTGCAAGGGAAGAAAATTTGGAGGATAAGTGAATATTGGAAGGCAGGCTATAAAGAAACCTAAACGGGTTCATTTTTAAAGGTTGGTTGTTATGCAGACTCCCCTCCGCAGATGACAAAAAATTAATCTCAAGCAAGTTCAATTTTACATCAGTGATTCACCCAATGTAACTTTGGTCAGTTTTAAGCAACCTCAAAATTTTTAGAGTATTACTATGAACAATTAAGATAAAAAAGAAAATTGTAATTAGGTCGTGTCGCCGCATCTTGACTTCAATACAAATCAAGTTCATTATTTTAATTAAGGGTATATTTTTTTCTGAATTATGTAGTGCAACAATTTAGAATATTTCTTAGGCTTCCAGGTATTTTTAACAAAATACTTGAATCCAGATCCAAGTTGTGATACGAAAAATCTCATTTTATAATAAGCAAATTTTTAATTTTATTTCGTGACTTCTTACTACTCCAGATTTTCGAAGACAAACACTTTAAAATTATATCAATAGATAATAAAACTTTGTTTATTCTGTATATTACTTATATTTATTGCCTAACAGTAAAATTCCGGTAAAATATTCTGAAAAACATATGGACATACACTTATTAATTTAAACATTGATTATCACTAATCTCCTTAGCTCTTAATAAAATAAATCGATGAACTATAGTTTTTCAAGGGAATTCCAAATCTAAAGGTCAAGTAAATTTTAAACCAAACTAGAGATTACATTCTAGCTCTTTAGATTTAACCCCAGATCATAACAACAAGCCTACAATATGCATTTCCGATCTATAAATTGAGATATATTCATAAATATAAATTTTCAATCCTACCTCAGTATTTTATCTTAAGATTTTATCTTATCCTTGCGATGACACATTATGATAATTTAAATAAGATCTTCTGTTTTATATGTCAGTGTAAATATGCAATTTAGAAAATATGAATTTTGGTATTATCGGAAAGGAAGGTTGAAGAGTAAAAAAAAATTAAAATGCAAAATTTTAATGTTATAGGTTAGTATGTGTATGTGCATATTTTTAAATGTATTAAAATTTAATTTATTCTCAAAGTTATACATCAGATTATTTGAATAAAATATATTATATATTATATTTACATACATTCATTTCATATATTACTTTAATATATAAATGTATAGTAGGAACTCTATTTATGGTTTTAATTATTTTATTTAAATTTTAATATAAATAAAATGAATTCAAGTTGAATAATAGAAAAATATTTTATTAGTTAACTTATAATTAAGTTTAAAAAACAAAAAAATATTTGAGTTCCTTTTGGTTTTACTATAAAATAAAAATCGCCTAATTGTTGCGCTCTTTTTTAAAAAATTTTTTACATAGTTGCGCTTTCATTCTATTAGAATTTAGAAATGCTATTTACTAAAGACGTATCTAGCATTAGAAATATCTATATTTTGTATAAATTTTCATGGGCCGTCTATATTGCTGTTCTTTCTTCTCTGAGCACTAATCAGGGGGCAGTCAAATTACAACAGCATATTCATTTTTTCATTGATGTTGTTTACATATTGATGCCATATGGTTCTGTTTTGGACCCTGCGGGCTCTTACAGTTGTTGTTTTACGGTTAGAATTAGTAGGACTCTAAGCGTTCGATTCTCTTAATTAATTAAATATCTGAACAATCTCATAATAACCACCATTAACACATTGAAATGCTTGTCCGAGTTGGACTTCTTCTTCACTCTTCCAGAAACTTTTTTGCCCTTATTTAGGTGATTTAAAAAGCTTTATATCTTACTAATAAACTACGATTTTAGTGTTCTAACAAGGTTTGGTAGAAAGTATTGAAAGTCAGCCAGAATCGCTGTACGGATGATCCATGTACATTCACCAACTAAAAATTACAATTTTTAAAATCATACGTCTTGGAATGGACATATGTATCGCTTGGTTTTAAGAATCGAAGTTGGTAAGGTAAGTTGGAGTTATGAATGAGGAATTTAATTAGATAAAAGAGCAAACTTTTGAGGGATATCATGAAGATGGTTTTAAATATTCTTTTTGAACTTTTAGGATCATACATATATGAATTACCAGCATTCAAAACTGCTTCCATAATCGCGATTGTTAAAGCAACTCCTTGATTCCAAAAAATAAAATAACAAAGAAGACGACGACAAATTTGTATATTAACCAACACGTAATGTACAGCGCTACCTTAAGTACTTAAAGCGTATTAACGAAAAGAATGATGGGACTCAAATCATTGAGAAGTTTAAAAGTCACTCTTTATAAACTTCAATGATATAATTTAAATAATTCTATCCATAAAGTCCTAAAAATTTTTGGAAGCTTAATTTTAATAATATGGTTTTACACTGCAATTCTTAATACGGTAAAATTATTACAACTCTTATTTATCATAATAAATACCAAAAATCTTTACGAGAAAAATAAATTTATTTTAATTATTTAATAATTTTGTCTGAAAATTTGATTTTACTTTTAAAATATACCTACAGATTGATTTCAAATTTCAATGAAATGCTAATCATAAAATTTATTGAATAGAAGTAAAATAATGAATTTTTGAAATTAAATTAAAAAATATAAAAATACAAAAAGCAATATTTATAATAGAAAATAATATAAAAGATAAAATTAAACTGCCAAAATAAAATAAAATATAAAATTTATAAAAAAAATTAATATATTTTTAATTTAAGTAACATATTTTAGTACATATGCAAAATTTATAATATAATATAAAAGTTATATAAAATATATAAGTTTAATAAAATATATAAATAAATCTAATATTTAATTAATGGATTATAATTTTATTATATTTAAACGATATAATATTAAAAGAAAAGATTTGTAAAATTAAATTCTATAAATTATTTTAATCTTTACGGTTTTCTACAATATATAATTTGTAATAAATATTGTAATAGTTGTGAATTTTTAATAGAGTAATTAATAAATATCTTAAGTTTTATATATATATTTAGAAATATTCAATTAATTTTTCAATTAATTTTAATAAATAATTGTATAGTCATATTGTATTTATTACTAAATCTATATTTTGAAAAGTTTTTAAAATATTTCGTATTGTATTGACAGGGTATAACAGAGAGGGAGTGCAGCAGTGCGCATTCTTAAATATATTTTTGGTAATTTTGATAAGCGGATTTTATTTGGATAATTTGGGTTAATTTAATTGTTTCTTAAAAAAAACTAAGATCAAGCTCTATATTTTCTAGACATAACAGGTCACATATATTCATCAATGTTTTCTACATACAAGTCATAATTACATTTAGAAATCAGTGCGTAAATCAGCATCAGAATTAAACTTGCAATATTATATGTTTGTTCAAATGTTTAGAAAGGCTTGAGTATGAAATCTGATTATTTGTAATCTTATTTTTTTCAAAATTTTATTATTTAAATAATATTTTTTGAAATTTTTATTTTTCAAATTTATTTTAAGACTAATAGCCTTGATTCTGAATCCAACTTTGAAATTTTACATGGAAAACCAAATTATGTAAAAACGAGATTATGTTAAACCAGATTTTGAAAAACGAGATTATGTACCGCTCCAATATGAACATTTCAGAAAAGAGGAATTTCGGATTTCATATCGAACTGTAATTAACAACTAAAAACTAACAGATTATTTATTTTAGAGATTATTTCTTATGGGGTTATTTTCAGTTCCAAGAAAATAATTCATTAAGAATATCACAAAAAATGCTTACTCTTCAGTTTTTTATAGTTTTGTTCAGGGGCTTCCGTTCAGAAACTTTTGATGTTTAAATAAATCGACTACAATTTAGCAATTATTTTTACTAATTTTTACAGTTTCTCTTAAACTAACACCTCAATTCACGCTTAGATCAAGTTCAATACTTGCATTAGCATTATTTTAGAAATTCTATAATAAATATCAGAAAATTTGAGAAAACCAAATTTTTTAATGAGGTATTTGATTTTTTAAAATTTCTCATTATTTATAATCGGTAATTAAACGTTTAAGTCTTGCTCCTCTTATAATTAATTAAGGTTTAAATCTTGCTCCTACTACGTTTGATTCTTGACCACCAAACGAAAGAGTTTCCACCTTATAATTTTTAATTTTCGTATTGTATATTTACTTAGTGACAACACAAGTGACGTACTAAAATACTGATAAAATAGAATCTAAATTCTTTAAACATTTAAAAAATTATCTACATCTTTTAGTGAATGCATGTGTTACTATTCCAAAAATGGCTTTTCGATCAGTCAGAATATAAATCCGCTACAACAAAGATGTATTAAACGCTTGGATAAATGTTAACTAACGTCTCTGCAATGCAGTACTCAAATCCATAATCAGCGGCTGGGTGGCACAGTGGTGACAGTGTCGACATTTCATGCGAAAGGTTCGTGTTCGATGTAAGTGAAAAAAAATTTTTATAGTTTTCGACTCGACCCAGCTACCATTCGCCATTGGATTTAAATTAATGGCTTAATCAATAATTAATAACTATATATCTTGAATAAATAATACATTAATATAACAATATAAACAAATGCAAAAATATAAACAAATAATTTAATTGAATAACATAACTCACAGATATAGAATACCATATAACTCAAATACAAAATATTACAATATAAACCAAAATACAGTTGTATCTATTGAAAATCTAAGACATTTCTACATGTTATAAGGCTTACTACTATCTCATGTTTAAATTGTATATGGAATTCATTAAGATCAATTCTAGTGACACTAATATAATATGAATACTATAAAAAAAATATACTTAATTGGTGGCTAATTCACTAATCTTATTTGCATAATTCTATAAATGGGACTTTTATTGTACTTCAAATAACTTGACTCTATAGGACTCCTAATTATTTTATTAATTACATCGTTTGATTCACGGGATATGTTTTTAAATCAAATTTACGAACATGTAAAATATGTTATTATCTACTTCATACCTATGCTTTTCAGTAACACATTTCATTAACATTTTTTATTTTAATTTACTTTCTTATAAAATTTTTTCAACTTAATAAATATTTTTTACTATAATTACTATCAAGTACATATTTCTCATTCTTTCATATACATTCAAATTCCATTAAAAGTTTCACCCCTCAATTTCTGTTCATAAAATCTTTTAGAACTTAAATTAAAGAAACTTTTGTAATTTTTACACTAAAGTTACAAAAAAAAAACCAATTTTGTTTTTTTTTTTTGAAAATTATTTAACATATACTTACTCTATAAAATTAATTTAAATAATAGCAAAAAAAAAAAATAAAAGAACGAAATAAACTAACCTATAAGAAAAAAATTTTCCAAAAGATACCGCACAACACAAGTAAAAAATTTTTTCTTAAATATTACAGCAAAAAAAAACCCCTCCATTTTTTTTAAACTCGCTTTGCCATCCCTATTCTAATAACAAGGTAGGTAACAAAAAAAAACTTAAAAAATAAAAATGAATTACTTTGCCACAATATTTATTTCTTTTTACTACATACATAGCTACAAAAGCAACAATAAAAGCGACAACAACAACAACAAATTCTTCAAACAAAAAGTAAAAAAAAAACTTTGATATAATATAAAGAAAAACTTTTTTTTAAAGTATTTTTTTTTTCACCTCAAAGTAAAAAAAATTATAATAATAAAATTTATAATTTAAAAAAACAACAACGGCAACACTAACCCAAGTTGAAATGAAATAAAACAAACATAATATTCTTACACTCGTAGTAGTCTACCTCTCTATTTGACCCATTGTTATTCTATATTATAAATTGTTTTTTTTTAACTTATCTTTATATATATATATTCTTATTATTCCTGTCTCTTTCAGTCTATATTTCTATCTCATTCTTACTAAAGCACCCACTATACAATTGTAAATAAAGACGTTGAGGTAAATATGCAGAAAACGAAATAATAAAAATAAGAACATAAATTGAAAACTTAAAATTTTCAAGAAATCTTTTCATTTCTTCTCTGAATCTTTAAGTTTGTGAATCGGTTCCCAAGTAACATTTGGAAAAAGTATGGAAGTTTAAAAATAATAAAATATAAAAGAAAAAAAAAAAAAATCTGGAAATAAAGTTTTTCATCTTTTGCAAATTAGGACGACGGCTGTTACGAACAAAAAATTTGAAATAAATAAGTAAGAAACTTTGAAAGAAAGAGAGGAAGAATTAGTAAAAAAAAATAAAAAAAAAACCTTCACAATGAAAATTTAAAATAAAATAACGGGAAATGAAATAAAAAAACAAAAATAATTTGTTTTTTAGCGTTTCATAAACGAGGTGAATGATAAATAAAATTACTTTTAAAAAAAAATTTGATAATATTTTTAACAAATAAACACATTAATTGAATTAGTTTTTGAAATAGTTAATGGCAGGGTGTGAACTGGTAAAACGATGTGTTTCGGAAGTTGTTCCTTTTTTCGTGTCATTTAAGTTGACAAGTTGTGGAAGTGATTCCTAATTTTACATGACATATTAGATTATTAACAACATTTTATACAGGTTAAAAGGCATTTTATAATATATAAGAAAAGATGAAAAGTAAACAAAATTTTAATTCAATTTTATAACTCACAGAAGATTCACGTAAAATTTCATATAAGTTTTAAAAATCAATCAAAGTTTAATCAGGAGTTTGTATAGGCAACTTAAAACTACAATCCTACTGATGAGTCCAAGAGAATTATAGAAGAAAAGATTTTTAAAAACTTTCGGAATACAAAAATCTAGATTATGAAATTGAAATAAATGAGAGAGAGGTTTAAAGTACTCAAACATGGCAAACTCTACTGAAATTGTATCTAATATAATAAACAAACTTTTCCTATTGTAGATTTACCTCCTTAACAAACCTGTTGTAGTAAAACATGAGAGAGGTATAACACAACTAATTCAGCCTCGGATTCAATTAAACTAACTGTGTATCAATCAAACTTATGAAATCAACGGTCGAATGTATAAAACCAAAAACCAAGTTTGAACTCAAATTTCAGACTTTCAAACTAATTATATACGAGTTAAAGCTTGGTTTTTCTTAAAAAAAAGTCATATTTGACTCTGTTTAATGTATTTGAATCCTATTCTAATTGAATTTTGTGTATTAAGTTCAGTTTAGTGCATTCAACGCATTATTTTAATGATTGCGAGACCGCAGTAAGCGCAATTCTACCTTCTAAATATCTCATCCAATTTTCCCCACCCCCATAATCCAAAAATCCTAAATATCCTCATTCAAAACTCCAAAAGTCATCCACATAATCTTCCCCACAATCAAACTGTACAATACTAAAGTTTGATTACAAAAAGGTCGTAGTTTTGGTGCATTAAAGTGGCACACAGTTACAATGGGTGGGTTTCGAGCTTTCCAATGCCCCTCGTACAAAAAAGAACTGTGAAAATGTGTTTCCCCATTTAATGAAATTTTATCTAATAAGAGTTTCTTAAAATTTTATAAGACAGTAAGTCGTAGTTTTATAAGACTAAGGAAATCAAAATTTTATTTTCCCAGTCGTATTACAAAAAGCCGCTTCTTATATTTATTGTGCAAAAACTTCTGCAAAGCCCCTCACTAAAATCTTCTTTTAAAAGCACATAATAACAAAAAAACTTCCACTTAAAATAAAGTAATCATTCGTCCTTTTTTTTTTATCTTCGGAATCTCAAAGACCTTGTATACGATTTTGCGTGGATTATCTTTAAAATTTTTTCCTTTCATTTTCTTTAATTTTTCTCAATTTCTTTTCCACGAAAAAAAAAAGAAAAACAGAAAAATGAAAACAAACGAAAAAAAACGAATAAAACTGAAGAAAAAAACGAAACGAATAAATAAAATGAAATTATTTTAAAAGCACTGTATTTAATTCCATGGAGATACAATTAATATTCTTATAAGGCAAAAAAATGCAAAAAAAACTTAAACGTAAAATTGTCTGATATTTATCAGAAGAATATAATTTTTTATACAACAAAAACAACAGCAACAAACAACAACTTCAACAAACACCAGCACAACACAACACAACACAAAAAAAAATTAGAATTAATAATTTACGAAATTTGCGGTAAAAAAAAAACATTTTCTTTACTTTAAAGTTAAACTTAAAACCATTTTTTGTTTTAATCTTCTTTAGAAAGAGCAAGACAGTGAGAAAGAGGGAGGAAGAGAGTCAGAAATATTAAACAAAAAAACTGAAATGAAATTTATGTTTTTCACTTTTTCTTAATTAAGCTTTTGCAATATCTTAAGATACAAAAATATTTTAATCTAAAGAAATTATTATTAAAAAACAAAAAAAGTGGGGAGGTGTATATGATACACCGGAAATTATTCTAAATATAAACTCTGGAAATGGTTGAGGGTGAGGCAAGATATCAACAAAAATAATATAAATAATAAATTTAAATTTTTTGTGAGACCTGTTAAATTTTTTTATAAGTATACGAATTTGAATGAAAAAAACAATTGTGACTTAATTCTAAATAAAACTTTATATAACATAATAATATAGTTATTTAAATATTAGTTAAGTTTTCAGAGAGGAAAAAAATTAAATAAAAAAACTTAATAAATTATTTTAAGTTTTATCTTTATTATTACAGTTATTTTCAATCTTAATATAAATTTGTATTTAAAGGAAAAAAAAATAATTGAAATTTCTTAAAATTTTTAAAATAATTAAATTAAGTTATTTATATATAATTATATATTATATATATACGTATATTATTATATGCTTATTTATAGAAATTCATATAAATATATATTTTATAAAATAATATAAAAAGAGCTGCGATAAAGATTTAAAAAAAATTGTATCACATTATTAATGTCGTCAAATTGCATACTTCTAGGGAAATTTATAAATTTTATTTTAAATTTTTGTTTAAATAACTGCATTAAGTTAATGAAATATTTATATTTCCAGATTATCATAATTATTTTCCTTAAGGCGTATCAACACCACATTCATTATTCATACAAAAAATGAGTTTTTCAGTATCGTTTGCTGAAAAATTGCTGGACCGATTTCCCTAAAATTTTGCGCACATATTATTACTATTAAAAAGATATTTACAATTGAAGAAATTTATGAAATGATTATAAATTACAATTATGACATTAGAAAAAAACATTAATCATTTCTAAAGAATTTCCCTCCTAAAGACAAATCCTCGTTCATAAATATAGCTATATAAACCTCGAGAAGCAAAGAAAGCATGTTAAGGATCTTATAGTTTTCCAGAAACGTGTTACAAAAGTTAAAGAATTGTGAATTGCCAAAAAAAAACTAAAAAGATTTATTTTCTGTACTAAAGGGTTTGGGTTTACCATGGACGACCGTGATTGGGTCTTTCTATTTCGTACAAGAGTTTGTGTCCCCCGCCCGGCACCCTCTTTTGACTAATTCTACTTATTAGAAAAATTTTTGAATAAAATTTTTAAATGAAATCTTTTAGTATATGCAAAATTGATTATTTGGGTTCGTACTGTTTTTAACTTCTACTACTCGGAGATTTTTTGTACGCAGAATTGAATGTAGAACTAGAATTGATGTCTAATTACTTACAAGGAATACAAACATATTACATTTTAATTAATTTTTAGAAAATTTATTTAATTTTTGTATTTATAGGTATAGAGTTATCAATAATACTAATATCAATACAAATATTCCCTGCAATAGCAAATATATATTTTTATATATATATTTTGTGTATTTTGTATAAATAGTAAATTTGGGACGAATTATTTAACTGTATAAAAATACTCTTTTGATTTCTTAAAATAGCTTTTCATACATTAAATTCTATCAAAAATGACTTGGTATTATTTATTAATATTATTTAATTATAATTGATAATGCAATATTTTAACCAAATTCAATACTGAAACCGTTATAGGTTCGGATTCTATTATTAAATTATTTTAATAGCTGCTATTTATTATACTTATCAATCATATACCTGTATTATATTTGATCGTAAATTTTGTGGGAGCAGAGATCGAACCTGCATACCGTCTCTTAATAAGCCTATCAATAATTACTTATAAATACCTATAGTTAATATTTGAAAATATTTAGATGATTATTGCATACTTTTAGGTCACTTTTAATATATAAGAACTATTATGTACTTATATCATGTAAACGTAACACATATATAAAGTATTTTTATTTTAAAATAAAATAGAAAATAAAAACGATATTTTAAATACATTATATTTATAAAAGAATATATAAATTAATAAAATATATTTTTTTTAATTGCAGGTAAAATTCCAGAATAGAATTGAAAACACTTAAATGTTGCAATACATTGCAGAATAAAAAGAAAGAATATTGTAAGTAATATTCAGCTTTTTTTCAAAAAAACCTTTTAATTAAAAAAAAATCTAATAACTTAACAATAAATTACAAAAAAAATGGTAGATATTAAATCTTAGATTAAGTAACTAAACTATAAAATACAGATTAATAAAAAAACTAAGAGAAATTAATGAGTATGAATGCCCCAAATGAAAATTTACAATTTAATAAAACTATTCATACCATTTTTATAGCATCATTCAATTTTAACTACTACTCCCTCTTAAGTTAATTTTAACATTTGTAATTGCTAATTTCCAATTATATTTTAAACTTTTCAAAAATTTTATACTGAAGAATCACCAGCGAACCATCTAATTAAGTAATCTTATTCATTCTAAAAAATAGAATTAATAAGTAAAATAAAAACCCTACTAAAACATAATTACCACTTTAAAATATAATTTAAAACTTAATAGGAACATTTTTCAGACAAAATTCAACGAAATTCAAATAAAATAATTTTTTTTATTTCGGAAAATTAAAAAATAAAACAAGTAAAGAAACATTAAGTCGGTGCATCAGACTAAGGAATACCCTACACCTAATTGAATTTAATTTCAGTGACATTCAGGAAATAGGAAGAAACATCCATATACCAAATTTGGAGGTTCTATCTTCATTGGTTTCGAAATTATGCCCGTTTTACCTCAGTGCGATCACAAGCCTCTAGGATACGAATTCATGGTCCTCCCTGCCATTCTTTCCTTACTAGAAACCTCAAGCACAAATTTCAACAGGATAGCGTCATTAGTTGTTGAGTTATCGTGATTTTAGAAATAAGTTTGTTAGCTCTTGAACCAAACGAAAGTTCCAAAATCCAAACACATGTGTCGATCTCACCCATATGCAATCCCCGCCGTACTTTCATTATTAGTAGTTTCTATTAGTTTTTGAGCTATCGTCACTATGGAAGGACGGACGGATGGACAATGCTAAATCGACTCAGGAGGTGACGCTGGTCACAATAATATGGACTTTTCCATATCTAGCTTGTTTCCTTTTAATGATTCCAAACACCCTACGAAAGTTAAATACCCTTTTACATATTTCATAGGTGTAGGGTTATAAAAAATTAAATAAAATTTTATTTTAAGAAAAAACAAATTTGTATTGAATCAAAATACAATTTTTTTTTAATACAACTTTTATTAATATTCAATTTTAAAATTGCTCCACATTGAAAACTTAACTTTTTCTTAGAATTAGGTTCGTCTAGACTTTAACAAAAGATTAATTAAACATATTACAATCATATACAGTAGGTATATATATATCGCACCTCTAGAATAAGAGGGCAATAAGACGAAATAGTGATTTTTTTAGTTGAGTACATGCCGCTAAAGCCCAAAACTTTTACTACATTTTGATGTAATCGCCGTCTTAATATCTCAAAATTTGTCATTTTTACACTTGATTTTCCAAGTGAGTCTTTTTGTCTAATTTTTTATTGTTAAAACAAACATAGCAACTTTTTATGTTATGTCTTGTATTTAAACCTACTCATCAGTGGAAAGGTGCAATAATTTAAAATATGGTAGTTTTGCTTAAATTTTTAAATTATAACTGCGAATTAATTTGAAATATGACTATATTGATTTTTCAATATTTCAACTATCCCTTCTCTAAGCAAAAAGAAATACTTCTACAATTCGAGAAAATGCAACCTTATTGTAACAACATTCACTTTCTTTAGCGCTATCACAAATTGGATCGGTATTGTTTTTAACAATATATTCAAATATTAATTATTTTGAAATTCCATACCGCATCATATAAAAATGTTGCGGTCTTCATTTGAAATTTATAATTTTTTTTTGTTTCTTTTTGTGTTGTAGCACTAACAAAAATTAGATTTATAAAAATGTGTAAAACAGAGAATGAAACTTTACCGTAATTTTCTTTAAGTTTGTAAGTTTTTTATATTTTTTGGAGAATTTTGTTTAGTTTTATTTCAAAACTTGAAATTAACGAATTTGATATTAATATAATATTATTGTGTAATTGATTTTTTGTTTAAAAAAAAAATACTTTATATTCGAAAATGCAATCAAATCGAGGAAAATTATTTGTAAATTTAGTTCTTATTAAACAAAAAGAAAATAACAAAGGTGTGTTATGAAAATATATATTCTCCGAGTTTAAAATGTTAAAAAAATGTTTTTACAGCTTTAGGTAGGCCTGAAAATTTACTTTTCAATAATAGTAACGACGTTGTCCCGAAATCATCTTTTTCACCTCAAGAAATAACTAAATTTGTTAGTACACCTGCTCAACGTAAACTTTTTCCAACAGGTAAGAAAATTAATTATTTCAAATGATACAACGGTTCAATGATTGCGATTTTCAAATGATGTCATCACTTCCTTTTTTAGTTACTACGGTTGATTCATGCACGTCGACCTCAGTAGGCAAAGAAAATTTAAAACCCAACACTGATGGAATTTGGCTTCTTCCTGTTGCACATGAGTGTTCTTCCGAATCTGATACTGAAAGTGAAGATCCAGTAGGCGATAAAGACCTTATTCTCATTGCAGAAAAAAATATTTCGCTTGAAAGAAATTCAGATGACCATGACTCTCTTTCCGAACCTGATTTTGATTCTGACGATTCAGTTGCAGATAAAGACTTTGATCAATTTGCAAACGATAACATTTCAATTCGAGAAAATTCATATGAATCTTCAACAGAATATAATCTTGGAAGTGAATTGTTTAATCCAGAAATACTTTGTAATTCCTCTAATGTTGTTTTTTACGGTGATTGTGACAATAATGAAGCCAATGAAATCATTAATTTTCCCACTGAAAAAGTAAATACAAGACAACGGCAAAAATTTATGGAAAAATGGAAATTAAATATAAAAAAGATAAAACGCAATTCTGGTCAAGAATACGTATCTAGCACTGGCAAGGTGCCACAGCGAACGCTTAAAAGCCCTTGCAAGGAGAATTGCAAATATAAATGTAGACAGTTAATAACACAAGAGCAAAGGAACAAAATATTAACGAACTATTGGAATATCGGTGATCTCACCAGACAAAGATTCTATTTGTCAAACCAAATTGATAAAGTAGTTTCTAAATATAGATATACCAGAGAAGGATCGAAACGCATTGGTTTAAATCACTCGTTTCATTTAATAAATCGGACAGATCGAATTCGCGTATGTAAAAAGTTTTTTATGGCAACTTTGAATATTGGGTCTAAAACAATTTCTACAGCTTTGTCTGAAATGAACAAACAAATAGGTTATTATGAAGGCGAGCAAAGAGGAAAGCACGGGAATCAAAAACGCATTGATTCAGATCTTGTCCAAAAAATTAAGGAACACATTAACTTGTTTCCTAGAATAGAATCGCATTATCTCCGACAGCAAACTTCAAGAGAATATATTTCTGGGGATTTGAACATTACTGAAATGCATAGACTGTATGTGGAAAAATGCCAAGAGAAGGGCGAAGAGCCTCCCAAAATTCATATTTACAGGAGTATTTTTAATAATTTTTTTAATATTGGTTTCTTTATTCCCAAAAAGGATCAATGTTCACTATGCACATCCTATGAAAATAGCAATGAAATTGAAAAAAAAGATTTGGAGGAAATAATTAAAGCCCATAAGACTGCCGTCATTGCTTCGAGAGAAGCAAAATCTAAAGATAAAGATTTCGCTGTTATAAATACAGAAAATTGTATGGTTGCGTGTTATGATTTACAGGCCTTACTAAATACTCCCTTTGGGAAAGTATCTGATTTTCATTACTCTCGGAAATTTGCATCTTACAATTTAACTGTTTTTGATATGGCAAATAACAAAGGCTATTGCTACCTGTGGAATGAGGATCAAGCCCAGAGAGGTGCTAATGAAATCGGAACGTGCGTTTACAACTTTTTAAAGACACAGTGTATAGGCAAAGATACTATATTTTATACAGATAATTGTTTTGGCCAACAAAAAAATAAATATATGGTTTGTATGTATTTATTTGCAACAAGTAACTTGAACATACCTTCTATAACGCATAATTTTTTGATAGCTGGACATACTCAGAACGAAGGAGACGCCATGCATTCATGTATAGAAAAGGAAAAATTAAGATACTTGAAAGGAAATGCGATTTATTCTCCGAATCAATGGCCAAGACAGGATCTAAATTTAATGTAAAAGAAATAGTTTTCAATGACATTCTTGATTTGAAAGATTTAACTGCATGCTGTGGTGATAATTTTAATACAAATACAAAAGGTGAAAAGATAATCTGGAACGATCTTAAAGTACTTAGAGTTGAAAAAAAATGTCCTTATACAATTTTTTATAAAATGAGTTATGACGAAGAAAAGTTTTCTGAAATTGAAATAACTAATAAAACCAGACGCAGTAAGAAGCAGTTTAAAATGCCATTGGAAATAAAATTAGCATATAGTGAACCACGTGGAATTTCTGTGCTAAAAAAAACAGATTTAATTAATTTATGCAATTCTAAAGTTATTCCTTCAAGTTTCCATTCATTTTTTACGGAGCTAAAAGTAGTCCAAAATACAGAATCGAACCAGATTTCGCAAGAAATTGAAAATGATTCAGAATAATTTTTAATTTGTAATAATTTACTTTTAATTTTGTATAAATAGCTGGAAATAAAGCATTTTTTAAGATTCTTTGTTAAAAAAATATATTATTTGTATTATTAATTTTTGAAATATTTCCTTAATAATTAAAAATAATTTATATTCAAACCGTAACATTTTAAATTAGGGCTCGTCAAAAATAAAAAACTAGGATTACACAGATTTAAAACAAAATGTGGCAGCCTTTAATTTTCTTTAAAATATGGGAATTTTTAAAATTATCAATATAATACTGCAATATTTTTACTTGTTTCTACTTTTTTAAAAAATTGTGTGAGCTTTATGCACACAAAACGATATACACCTGTTTTCGTTTTTCCATATAAAAAATGTACTATATTCAAACGTAATTTACTCAAAACTTGCAGTTTTGAAATGTTGCTCTCTTATTCTAAAGGTGCGATATGTATATATACATTAAATTTTCAATGAAAAGACAAGAAAACCTATAAAGATATTCTGAAGATACTTTAATGGATGATCATAACCATTTTCTATGAATCTTTAAATTTAATTTTTTTTTTTTTTCTTTTTCCTGACAAAGGAAAAATAATAAAAAATTAAAAATTTCTTTAAAAATTGAAAGTTCTTAAATATAGTCATCACCATCTTCATTATAAAGCACACAAAAAATAAAAAAAAAAAATAAAATGGAGGATAATTCTTAAAAAATAAATACATAAAAAATATATATATATATTTTATTTTGAATTAAACTTAATGATTAAATAGCAAAATAGAAAAACAAATTGATGAAAAGGATTCATCAAGGACGAAAATCCTTTTTTTTTTTTGTTTTTTTTTATTTTTAAATTTAAATAAAAGCTAATGAGTTGATTCAGAAAATAACGATAAAAATGAATTAAAATACAAAAAAAAATTGTAATGTCCCCATCATTTTGGGGTGCATGGCATTTTGAAGAATATTGGTTTTGCCGAAGTCGATTTATCGCAAAAAATTAAAATTTAAAATGTTATTTAGTAAGTTTCATAGTTAAAAAAATTTGTAATTATCGAAAATCACTTTGTGAAAAAAAATTTTCAGATTAGGGTTGTAAAAAGCTCAAGTTTCGACTCAATTTATTGCTCACTTAAATTTTGAGTCTGCTGATAATTTGAGTTATTGACATATGGACAGAGGCTGAACAGACTTAAGTCATCAATTAAGCGGACTTAATATTAGAGTTAAGATTAAGTAATAAAGAAATAAGTATAATAACTTACAACTCTGGATAAAAAATGAGCTGCAATGCATTTCACAGTTAAATTTTAATCCAACAAGTTATTTTATAGAAATTAGTTAGCTGTGGTTTTTGGACTTTGGAAAATATCTAAAAATAGATTTAGAGTTTGGTGTTAAATTAATCTCTATGTAGATATTTAGAGTATGCGTATGTATATTATCAAATATTTCATTGTGTGAAAATTTAATAGGTGGATTTTTTTGCGAAATGAGTTTTTTATTTTTTATATAATATTAGGCAAAATTTGTTTTTTGTAACGTGTATTTAGGTCAACTACTCTACACACCTTTAATAATTTTTCAATAGAATTTTGTGATTTTTTTTTGGAATGTCATCTTATGATGTTCTCTTTATACACAAAGCTTCAATTATTTCAAAGTAGATTTGGATAGTACAATGACAGTATTGAATACTAAAAATTCCTTATTGAAAAATTATAATTTGCTCTTTGCGTCATACCTAGAAATATATATATACATATTTATATCGAGCTTTCTTTGTTGAATCTTTTGAAAAGTTTATAAGGTTTTGAAAAAACGATATTCTTCATTTGCTATAGGACAAAGGCTGATCGAATTTACCATCGGGCAATTTAGATTTATTCTTTGATTAATAGCACTTATATTGACCCAGAATTAAATTTTAAAATATTTATTCCCATTATTCATATTTAAATTTTAAAATATTGGCATTATTTCGGAAAAAAATCTAAATTCGGTTTTTAAAAAAGTTTGGAACTGTATTATTTTCGGAAATATTTAACTAAGATTTAGTTTAATGAACGTACAATAACCAAGAAAGTATTCAATTAAAAAAAACCTTTAAATGATTGAATTAATAACAAAATTTAAATTCTGTAAGATTTTAAACTTTTTGAAAAAAGTTCGAAGACGAGTAATAAGAAAATTTTCGTTTGGAATCAAACTTTCTTTTCCAAAGTTAGATATTTTATTCAAATTCGCTCCGAAAGGGGTTAATGAATAATAAAAATGTAATTACAAAATTTATAGAAAGTCACTGTTTAGTCACTGTGTAGAAAAGACACTGTTAACTTCACTGGATTTTTTTTCCCCTTTCTACTCCCTTTGGGAGCATAGGCCTCCCACAAAGCCTTTCCATTTGTTTCTATTTAGTGCTATGACTTTCATTTGAGACCATGTTTTAATTCGTTTTGTTGTTTCTCGCTCTACTGTTCTACGCCATGTATTTCTAGGTCTACCAACATTTCTCTTTACTTGATGGTTCCATTCTAGAACTTGCCTTGAAAATATCCACATATTTTCGTTTCTTAATTTCTATTTCGATAGGTTCTTGACCGGTAGCTTCCCATAGATCTTCATATTCTTCTTGGTCAGTATATTCTGCATATAATCCGGAGGCACTTGTTTACAAATACTTGTAGTTTATATGTTTCTTTCTAATTAACTAGCGTTTGTTTGTGTAAGTAGGCTAATGTCATCAGCGTAGTCCAAATCTTCCAGCTTTTGTGTGAGGTACCACTTTATACCTCTGGATGAAGCTGTTTTATTGAAAAATAAAAGAAAATGAGGGAAAATGAATTAACGTTTTCAAAAATATAATTTCCCATTGAAAAGTTATTTTACATTTTGGTTCTACATCAACATGACCGCAATTTGAAACTAATATCTATAACGATCCAACCGGAGACATGGTGGCTACAACCTAGCCTTTTAATCGTATAAATCTAATAAAAAAAATATATTGTATTTTATAATAATTTAATTAGAAGTCCAAATGATAAATAGGCAAAGAACTATTATAATATACTAAGGTACTACAAATAAATAAATTTTTAATCGAACCGTATATGCGATGCAAAGGTTAATCAATCAAAAACAAAAGTATTGCGTTATAGAGTACTTTAGATACAAAATAAATGCGTACAATCAATCATTTTTAAACAATGGATTATATATTTTTTTTAAATTAAATTTAAGCTTTTAAAATAACAAAAACAAATTCAAAATCTAAATACAGAAATAAAATCACATTTAAATTAAATATTTTCTTGATTTCTATCTATTTATTGAGAAAAAAATACAGACTACAAATAAAAGAAAACGTTTCATCAAGTTTTCAGACATCAATTCCAGACAATAAGCCAAAATCAATTGTAATTTTCTTTCAATCGTATTTATTTTATATTTTAAAATCAAATGAAATTTTGGAAAAATTTAATTCATCTTTTCTTTTCATTTTCTGTTTTTTTTACAATTAAATAAAATGAAGAAAGCTGGGAACAAAAAGAATGTTACAAGAAACAAAGTACTACCAACAAAATAAAATAAAAATGAATTTCCGAATTTAATGACTAGGGTGACTCTATTTACCCCTGGCTTCAACAAAAAAATACATTTATTGACGCAAACAATTCCCAAACAAGAGAAACAAAATTGATGAACAAAGGAAATGAACAAAAAACAAAATTGTGTTTGTTCCTTCAAATGAGATTTTTTTTATTCATTTGAAATTCTGTTTTTTCTTAGTAAATAAATTTTAGAAAATATACAGTTATTCTGCGGTTTCCCACTCCTGAAGGTATGAAGAAAGAAAAATCTAAAGATTCCATGTCGTACTTAGCAACAAAATTTCCTTCTTCTGGTTTTTTTTTTTTTTTTGGAGATATGGCAAAAGTCCTGAAATCAAAAGTGGTCCGGGGACTTTAACTTAAAAATTAAGCCAAAAGTCCCAGGGAGATTATAGCTTCGATGTGTGAGTAAAATCTGCTGAAAAATATTGTATAATAATTATCTATTACATTTTCAAAAGTGTGATTAAGCTTTAAACTAAATTTTGAAAAGATTTATTCCATATCTGTGAGTTATATTATTAAATTAAATAATTTGTTTATAATTTGCATTTCTTAATACTGTAATACTAATGTAGTTTTTATTAAAGATATATAATTATTTATAGTTTATTAAGCCATTAATAGGAACCCAATGGTGAATGGTTGATCGAGTCGAAAACCAGAAAAGTATTTTGTACTTTTACTAAGATTCGAACCCCGTCCTCTCGCATTAAAGAGACATGAGATTCTAACTCAGCACTCTATCCATTGTGCCACTCAGCTATATTTTGATCATAAGTCTCCAGAAGACCTTTGATCCCGGGACTTTTGTTATATCGCCGTTTTTCCTACGTATGTGTAAGTGTGTGGGATGTAAATAAAAGAATAATATAAGGCCTTTAATCCTAAAAGAAGAACAATTTTCTTTTAAAAAAATTTAAGGAACCATTTTAAAGAGAAGACAAAAACATTTGTTTTCTGTTTTTCATTGAATTTTTTTGAAGGTTTTTCTTTGTGGGATTTTCTTTTTATTTATTTTATTATTTTAAATTTTCTCTTTTATTTTTGCATTATTTTTTTCCTGGGAAATAGAAAAAATTTAATTGTGCGGACTTAAGGTGAAATAAAATTTTTTTTTAAATTTGATGTATTTTTCTTAGGTATAAGTATAGTTTTATTCTGGGTTATTATTTGGGGTTTAAGGGGAATAAAAATATATAAAGTATTATAAATAAGTCTAGAAATCTTCTATAAATATGTTTCAATTTAGATAATAAACAAAATTGAATTTTATTTGTGAACATATGCTTATATTTACAAAAATAGGAAAAACTCAAATTATGGAAGGTATCTTTGGTCCAAACATTCAATTACGAAGTTAATTTGTTTGTTTTTCATAAAATTTAGTCGTGTTGTGTTAAGAAGAACCTTAATCGAAATCGATCCATCATTCCAGCGGCTTTTTATTGGTTCTAAGGTATTCCATCGATTCGTTTATATACTCTAACATAATTATTGGGAAGCCTAATCTTTAAATAGTTTGTGATGTTTTTTAGTATTGTGAATAAATGGAAAGAGCTGACTATAGAGTTGCCAATGGTCAGCTAAGTAACGCATGACATACCACTGGTATATCGTTGGCCCAACGGTATTCCACTGGTTCATTGGTATTCTATCGATTCATTTGTACTGTTATGCAATAGTTGAGGCACCTAAACTTTAATTAGATTCTGGTGCTTATTGGCATTATGAATTCTGATGGTAACTATTAATAGTGTAATGCACAGAATTTTCAATCCTCACCTATGTAACGTATGACAAACCATTGGTCTTCCATTGGCCCATCGGTATTCCACTGGTTCATTGATATTCTATCCATTAATTTTTAATTTTATAAAGTAATTGAGGGTTTAGATGCCTCAACTTTATTTTAATTCTGATGCTTATTGGTATTGTGAATAAATGGAAGGAGCTAACTATTAATAGTATAATAAACTCTATTATTTTAAATATATATAAAATAATAGAGCTGCCAATATTCACCTTTGTAACGCATGACATGACCATTTATATATCGTTAATTTTATATATATAATAATAAATAAATTTTAGTGCATGAATTTGCTCTTTGATGTAGCGCACAAAGTGATAGAGCAGGGCTTTATTGTACCAACCTCTTATTGCAAATAAAAAGAGTAGTTTAGACTAATCAAACATCATTAGTTAATCAAAGAGTTGTTTAGACAAATCAAACTTCTTTGGTTTGTTGCCAAATATATTTTGGTGCAACATTGATTAGTCGTATTAGTATTTGGTGCAATAGGTCCAAGGTACAAACTAGTACAGTATCTAATTTTGTCTATACGTTTAAAATGTAACAATTGCACAGAGTAGCTGACCGTTGTAATATGACAATTAATAAAGTGTGTAGAGTTGCCGATGCTCGTCATTAGTTGGTCTACTAATTGGTATAGCTGTGCAATCAATGAAAACAAATACACACAACATTCCATAAAAATTTTGAATTAATTGCCCAAAAATATTAAAAAATTTACCTACATTGAATTTTTCTAGGAAACTTCACTTGAAAGTTTCATATTTTTTAATTTTTAAAATGGTCTGG
This sequence comes from Dolichopus griseipennis, assembly GCA_963082915.1. Classification (NCBI taxonomy): domain Eukaryota; kingdom Metazoa; phylum Arthropoda; class Insecta; order Diptera; family Dolichopodidae; genus Dolichopus; species Dolichopus griseipennis. The sequence goes on along the minus strand of OY720444.1, from coordinate 67,067,336 downwards.
TTGCATAACCCAATAAATTACTTTACATAATTGCATTAGTATCTATATACCTATGTCTGTATATAACTCTAGAATCATAATATACACATACCTTAAGTTTAATTTAAATAGAAAAAAAAATTTCAATTTTAGTTCATTTCTATTTTTATTTCATTATTTTATAACTTTTTCCTTCTATTCTTCTTGATGTCTTCAAAAAAGAAAAAAAAACAAAATGTACAAAAATAGGACAAAGAATTCCAAAGGGATTTTACTTATAAGTATTCCAAAAAAAAAATGTGAATTCGGAAGAATTTAAAAATAAAGTTCCACAGACAATTGAATAAGAACAAAAAAAAAAAACAAAATTTATGAAAAATATTTAATGAAAGGAAAATGTAATTGGTCTGAACCTGAAGACGCTGAACTAAGATTCTTAAGATAATAGAAATTAAATTAATTTTTGTTTTCGTGCAGATGTTTACTTATTTTTTGATGGAAAAAATTAGATTTGGTAATAACAGAAAATTAGTAAAAACAAAAGAATTCATTTAAAATGCAGAGAAGATTAAGCGACGGGTTACTAAGAGTTTCCCAACTTGATGGAACAATTATTATTAAATATAAGATTTAGCTTTAATGGAATATCGTATTTTCTGTTCTATTTCTGGGTGAAAGTCTAAAGTATTTTGTCTACATTTTGTGTTTTATTTCCATATCCTTAGAATACTTCATAGTTTGCATTCCTATGGTTTACTTCATTAAGTTTAAGTAACCTCGGTTTAAAGATACGATTTAAAATTCTTCCTCATGCTTAAATGAAAATTATTATAAAAATCTAATGTTAAATAAAAAAAATCAAGGATGGATGTTTTTTACTACTTCCTGACTAGTTACCTCTTTTTCTTCATGCTCATTCCGAAACAAATCGGATGAATTAGTCGTCGCAACTTAATTTTGGACCCTAAAAGACTGGTTTTAGTTGGTAAAGATCCAACACAACCCTAAAAAGCTCCACAAGATGCAATAAGCGGGGTTCGAGATTCGTAAATAACCAAAGTTAAAAATATTAGTACATTAGAATCAAAAATGTTGATCAAATGCTTAAAACATATTTTAACCCACATTCCTCATTCCGGAAAAAAGCATCTGAACTAGGCGTCTCAATTTTAATTTCTATTTTAATGGTCTGGTTTTTGTTGGAAAAGCTTTAACACGATGCTGAAAAGTTCCTCGGGACACTTTTAGCGGGATCCGAGCCTCGTAAATAAACAAAATTAAAGGGGATTCTAAGGTTTAACTAGTATCTGCGTAGGACCAAATGACTATATATAAAAGATAGCTGGTGTTGCCAGCTTTAAAAAAATATATAGCTTTAATGGCGCATATTATCCTTTAAGGACGAAAAGGACATTTAAAAGTATCCTTGTTATTTTAGTCTATTTTACAAAAACCGTTATAACTAGCGATCTGTTGAATATATATGAAGAGTGCAGGCAAATAACAATCAATGTCAATTTTTTTCGAAAATGCAATATGGGTATCATTGGAAAGGCAAAAATGAGATCTTTCGTTCTATCAACAATAAATAATGTAAAACCAAACGAGATCAAAGTTTTAGCCTGTTCAAAATTTCCTGTACAGGGAAAGAACAATCAATGTGACAGTTTTAATGGAAAAAACAATCAATGTCAGTTTCTTTTTAATATGGCAAATTTTGAATTGTTTTTATTGACTTGACTTGACTATTACAAATAAAAATGTTCTAACGGGAATTTAAAATAACATTTCCCGTTCGAGGCCATAGTTACATGGAATGTGACAAAAATATGGGATTAATAAAACAAAATCTTAAAATAGAATTGCCTGATGAATGGAACGATCAAGTTAAATCTTCACGGGTCAAACCCTCGCCCTTTGTCATTATTAAAAGTAAACAAGATATTTTCAAAAACTGGGGCAGTTATTTGGAAAATAATCATTATAAAAAAAAATCTCCATTTGCAACGAGGCCAATTTCTGAAATCTACATAACAAAGGAACGCAGTCGGACACTCCAATTAAGAAACACATATAACGGCCCATGGAATTCGTACATAATCAGATATAAAAATACTGGTAACAGTTCACAAAATTTAAAGCCTTCTTACACTAGCCTAATTCCACTTTCATCTGGAAAATATAATGATTTAATGGTACTTAAAGAATTTTGCAGAGACGAAGCGCAGCGGTTTTTTGAAGCACTGCCGCATTCGAATCAAGTTTCGGACACAGACGATAATAATTAAGCAAATCCATACGTTTTAACGTTATAAAAATTTAAACTTAATGAATTACTTAATTTGAACTATTTATGTTTTTATTTTTTGTTATTTTATTTAATTACTTAATTTGAACTATTTATGTTTTTATTTTTTATTAAATTATTTTTTGTTTGATTATTTTTTCCTAAATTTTTAATATTTGATTGTTTTTTCGTACAAAACTGAATTTTTTTGAAACTAAGTTTTTTTTTTTGTAAATAAATAAGAAAATATTAAATTATTTTAATTTTTTTGTATTGTATTTCTTTAAGAATAGGATAAACATTAATTATGAAGCTTGTTTACAGTCACTTTCAGAACATTTTTATACGCAAGAAGTCTTTGAAAATATAAATTGAATTTTCTCAATTTCTAAAAAAAGTGACGTTGATTGTTATTTGCCTGCACTCTTCATATGTATTCAATTCAAGCTAATAATTAAGACGACGGTCTGGAGAATATTTTACCGTTTATTTGATGAAGATAGGTGCTGCCGTTTTGGAGATATTGTAGTTCAAAGTTGAAAATTTTTGCAAAAAAAAAAATTTTTAACATCCTTTCTCTAAAACTCATATTTTTAAAAATTTTGCAAAGAAACCCCCTAAATATTTTTACATTTTTGGAAAGCTCTTATTTTTTGCTATAATTTGGGCATACATAAGGTATGTCTATATTAAAGCGTTTAGAAGATATAAGCATTTATGAAATAAAAAATTTTTTGTTTTGTAATTTTTTCTGTATAAAAAAAATGTTGATATGTTTTACAATTTTTTCAGCTGTTGATATGTTTACAATTTTTTCAGCAGTACTTTTTAAATTAATTAAATAATTTTATTTTTGAAAAAAAAAATTTTAATATGCTATAAATATGTTTCCAGGTATAAAAAAATTCCAAAAAAAAAACAATTCCAAAAAAAATAATTCCAAAAACCAAATTCCAAAAATCAAAATTTAATGACAAACTATTTTTTAAAAACAGTAATTTTTTACATGCATATTTCAACAAATAAAAATTTAAAAATAGTGGGGGCTGCCGCCCCCAAACCCCCGCTAAACAAATTATTGAAACCCTGATTTTGAATCCAACTCTAAAATCCCTCCTAATTCAGAATCTCACGTATACATATGTATAAATATTCTGGAAAAAGCGTATAATCCTGATTTTGTAACAAACTCTAAAATTCTTGCTCGCTAAAGCTATGGAAATATTTTTTGGCAAAATAAATTTATGATAAAAAAAGTATGAAAATGTATTTTTTAATAAAATTGTTGTGTCAGTTTTTCATTCATGTTTTCTGGTGGGGCTATTTGTCGACATATACCATACTTATTATATACCGTTTGAAAGAGTGTCAAAAGACCTTTCTAACAGTATAATAAAAAAAACAGGGTGCTTTTGAAAATTTCATAGTTATAGTGGTTTTTTTGAAAGTTCAAAATTTTTTTTTTTTTTGTTTTAAATTTCCACTTGAAATTGCAATATCTCCAAAACGGCAACACCTATCGTCATCAAATAAACGTTTAAATATTCTCCAGACCGTCATCTTAATTAATAGTTTTGATTGAATATATATATATTGAACAGATCGCTAGATATACCGTTTTTTGTAAAATAGACTAAAATAACAAGGGTACTTTTAAATGTCCTTTTCGTCCTTAAAGGATAATATGCGCCATTAAAGCTATATATTTTTTGAAAGCTGGCAACACCAGCTATCTTTTATATTTAGTCATTTGGTCCTACGCGGATACTAGTTAAACCTTAGAATAGCCAAATTAAATTATTGCGAACAAAGTAGCTTAAATTTGTTTTTTGTTATTTGTAAAGTTGCAAATCCTGGTTTTAGCTGATAAAAATTCAGCACCACACTGAGAAATCCGAGCCTCTGGTTCATTAGAATCAAAACTGTTCTCTAATCCTTGAAACATATTTTAAGTCCTAGCTCTGCCCGTAATATCATTGCATTGGCTGCCGAAACTTAAATTTTAAAGGCTTGACGTTAGTTAATAAGTATTCAAACCGATGCTACCAAGTTCCTCGAGAGTTCCTAAGCTAGATCCGGGCCTTGTAAATAAATATAACTTAAAGTATTATTATACATTAGAATCAATTTTTCATTTAATACTTTGCAATTTATTTAAATTTCAATTCACTCATTAATGCACAAGTACAGAAATAAAGTAATCACTAATCTCTTTAATTCAGCATGGCCTGTCATACTTCAAAAATACAATTAATATTCATAATCAAAATTTAATATTTAATAAAGTAAATCAAAATCAAACTAACAAAAAAAATAAAAACAATTCAAAAAAAAAAAAAGTTTACATTCAATTTTATCAATTTAAATGACTACAAAAACAGAATTTTTCAAATAATTTAGTAAAAATAATTGAAACTACCTCAAAACATACATATATAGAATATAAAACTAGTCAATTATCTTTTTTTGTAAAATGGTTATAGTTAGGTATATTTGCCAAAATTCCAAAAAAAAACAACAACATGAAAAAAAAACAAAAAAAAGTAAAGACAGGATGAATAAAATTAAAACTGAACTGAATAATGGAAAATCAAAATAAAAATAACAAAAAAAAAAAAGCAAGGCAAAAATCTCATAAAATTAAATTACCAATAAAATAAACCTCTGTTATAAATTTCCTTTTAATATTTTTGTTAGTTTTTTTTTTTCATTTTCATTTCATTTCTATGTCTTTTTTTGTTATTTTTATAATTTTTTTTTTTTTATTTTGTTTTTAGCCAAAAGCAAAATTCAATTCATACTCTAACACACATTCATTCATAATCATCTAATTTTCTCATTTAATAATAATATATAAAGGATAATACAACAAAAAAAAGGATAGAAAATTATGTTGGCATCATCATAGATGATTTCACTGAATTAAAATACCATTTAGAAATTGTTTTTGAACACATAAATGTATAGATACATACCTATATAAAGATATAAATATTGATAAAAAGAAAATTAGATTGAAGATTGCAGAACAGGACTAAAAGTATATTTGAGAGTTTATTTTCAGAGAATTCGAATTGGATCCTCCTTAGCCTGAATCCCTCCTATTGGGATAAGCACTCAACTGGTTTGCGCGGTATAATGTCTTAGCTGATACCTTGTGATGGCTTAGATGCTAAGATGGTATAATGGTATAATCCATTTTAATTCTATTGTAGGCTATTGATTTGACTGCTGTCAAAGTGTTTTCTTATTTAGAATAACTTGCTTCTAAGTGCTTTAAAAATGAGTTTAAAGTTTTCTAAGACAAAAATTTTAAAAAAACTTGGTTTTACATGGAAATTATGAAATTTTAGAAGTGATCACGATTTAAAGCTAGAATTGTTCTAAATCGCTTCTAGGTTTCTTAAAAATGGGTTTAAAGTTATCAAAGACAAAAATTTTTTAAAAAACTTTAGTTTTACATGGAAATTATGAAATTTTAGTAGTGATCACGAATTAAAGCTATTAAAGGAAGCGAAGCATTTTCAGGGATTTTTGAGAATGCCCACTTTTCTTCTAAGGAAAGTGTTTTCCATTCAAATTCCCGACTTGGCTATGGAAGTTCCTATTAGTATATGTGCATTTTTCCATATATCTAAATGTATGTATCAGTGTCTCGAGGTATTACTACGACAGGCATTTAAATGCCGCTGTGTTTCGAAAACGAATCTGAAATCATTATACCTCTTACCTATTATATACAGATTATACCTCTTACCTATTATATACAGGAGTTAGTTTCTATTCTAACTCCTGTTTGACAATGAATTTCTTTTTATTATAAGTTCATCCATCCGTATTTTAATATGTGCTATAAAATGTAAGCATGATAAGAATTTAAATGTTGCAGTGCTTCGAAAACAGATCTGAAATACTTAAAATATAAAATGTAATTATCAGATCTATGTAATTATCAGATGGTGAATTATCAGAGTAACGAGATCATGAAGTATTTTTAAGTAGTTGCAGTTAAACAAGCTAAAATCACAACCATTTTAAACCAAATTCTGTGACTATTCTTTTGAAACAAATGTATCGTCGGGTTTTAAGGATAGATATTAAAATGAGAGATTAAGGATTGAGATTGAGAAATATGGATTCCTTAAGCTTCGGATCCCATTCTTCTTAGCAATGTAAACATTCTTATTTAAGAAGTCAAACAACATTACATTGGTAAAACACTATTTCAGAACGTATGTTATAGGCATTTTAATACTGTCAGTTTTTTACAGTGAAACTTCAAGTCCTCATTAATTTGAAATATAGTATTAAAGAGTTTACATATTTTATTCCAAGTCCTTTTGGTTTAAACTGGTACTTTCTCCTAAAATTTCCAACCTCAGTACTAAGACTATATCTATTTCATTTTTATACCCGTATGACTATATAGTCAAAGGGTATAATAAATTTGCCATTACGTTTGTGACGCAGAGAAGGAGGGGGGGTAGATATAGACTCAAGTGTATGGATCGGATCAGAATCGAAAAAAAAATCGATTTAGCTATGTATGTCCGTCCGTCCGTCCGTCCGTCCGTCCGTCTGTCCGTCTGTCCGTCTGTCCGTCTGTCCGTCTGTCCGTCTGTCCGTCCGTCCGCACGATAACTCAAAAACTAAAGAAGCTAGGATCTTGAAATTTTCGCAAATTCATTTTTTTGCAATAGCCGTCATCGCTATTTAAATCCAGCCATTTTGGTCCATGGGTTCGGGTAGCTGCCATACAACTTCCTTTTTTATATGAGTATTTCTCTGTACCTATTACAGCTACGTGTCTGAAATTTTGGCAAAAGTAGTTTGGTTTTATGGCCAAAGTTTCTGCAAAATTTGGTTGGTCTAGTGGAGTGGGTTCGAGTAGCTGCCATACAACTTCTTATTTTATATGAGTATTACTCTATACCTATTGAAGTTGGGTGTTCGAAATTTTGCCAAAAATAGTTTAGTGTAATGGCCAAAGTTACTTCAAAATTTGGTTGGTCTACTGCAGAGGGTTCGAGTAGCTGCCATACAACTCCTTCTTTTATATGAGCATTATATTTCACCTAATAAGGCTGGTATGTTTAAAATTTTGGCAAAAGTAATTAATGTTTATAATAATAATGATATAATGTTTATGTAACGGTCATACGGGTATCCCAGAGTTGACACAGTCTACTCTACTACACTCTTCCTCGTTTAATATTTATTTGATATATGATTATTGAATTTAAATTTAGTAGAATATTTTTTGGTCATTTAATTGCTAGTTTTGTAATCTCTAAAATATAGATTTATAATATATGAATCTGATAATAGATTTCATAAATAAAATGGAAATATACTCTGTATAATATTGCACTTGAATAATATTATGTTTTATATTATTGTTATATAATATTATATATGAGAAAATCATTATTGCATTTAAATTGAATTGTATTTTAAAAATTGTTTTAAAATTTTCTACATAATTTTATATAAACAACGTATATACCATATATATTATAATTTATGAGCTTATTTTATACAGAGGAACAAATTATGAGAAAAATTTAATACTTTTAAATATTTTTTAACCGTTATTATAGTTGCCACACCATTTTTCTTGCAACATATGCATTATAATTTATGGATTAATTGATCCTTCTGATAAGGAATCTGTTCAGTTTTTTCAAATTATTTAAAATTACAACGTAGACCCCAGTTCAGTTTTTAGTTCAAATTTGGGGGGAAGGAGGAAGGACCAGTCATCGGGAAAACAAGGAATTTCGAATCATTTTAAGTAGCACAGGGATTTTTCGGTAAAGAATAAATTGATTCTCTAAAACACTTTTTGCTTCAATATCTATAGTTTTCTTGGAGAAATCTGGTTTCTACTTTCAAAAACGAAGTTCCTTAAAGAGTTCTTTGGCAGTTTAACGGAAATATCTTTTGAAAACTTGAAAATATTTTAGTAGATATGAAAGGACTTCTTGGAACTGTTCTAAAACACCCTCCGAACATAGTGAATGACATAATCAACAGGTAAAACTGAATCCAGTACAAGCACTGAAGAAGCCTGATTTAAATCGGAATTTTAGCTATGGAGAATAAATTTTTCTTCAACATAATCCAAGAATCCTTAATATCTTAAACGAATATTCCGCCAATACTTCCACATCCTTACCCTCAAAACCAAGCACAGGTTCCATCATTAATTTGTTTTGGAACGGTTGTAGTTTTGTTGACTAGCAGTCTCAGACTGGCAAAATGAACACCCCACATTTCCAAGAGGTGGTTTCCGAAGCTATCCAACGTCCAAAACTGTCGATACGAAACTGTACGTTTGCATCACCAGCCTCACTCTTAAGTTTATATAAAAAGGGCATGATTTGTGTGTGTTTAGTCTCCCACTTCCAAAAAGAACCCCGCGCAACTTTGATAGGTGTTTTCCGTAACAAAAAAATCTTCAGCCAAAATTTACGACTATTTTATTTAACATGACGAACAAAAATTTTCAAAATTTGCAGGTCTTTTATTTGAGTATTTTATTTTTAAAAATCATTGTTATAAAAAACTTATTTTTGAGTTTTACTCCATTCATTCTACGAGTATTAACGTTTCAATATAAATCAATGTAACCACAATCAATAAATTTAACCGCTTTACAAAATAAATCTTACTGTTCTTTTCCGTTAGTTTTTTTTGTTTAAATAAATTTTTACAACAGTTTGAAATCCCAAGTAACATTTGCCAAGAGTAATACTCTAGAAAATTTGAAAAAGATCTCATAAGGCTCTCATAACACACTTGGAAGCTCTCATAACATATTCTTATAACAAGAGTTAAATTAACTCTTAAAGTGTTCTTGTTATGAGATATCAACACTTCTAGTGTTAAAAATTCTTTTACTCTCATAGTAAAACTATTTTCATATATCTCCATTAAAAGTAAGAAAATTTCTATTCTCATAAAGTCTTTTTTATGAGATTTTAACTCTTATAGAATTGTGCTCTTATAAGAATTCCTTTGTGAGAGTCTAACTTAAATAACACATTATAATAACATTGTTGTTAGAGTGTAGGAATAAAAATAAGTTTAATTTGCCAAAATGAATAAATTTAATTGGAGAAAGTTTTCGTAAAAAAATGCAGAAAATATATAAAGAATTGAAAGCGCCCATACATGTGAACCAAAGAGAACTAGCTATTAAAAGATGTACTATACATATCAATCAGAGGTAGTTTCATTTGAGGAGTCTACTTTAGAACCCAATAGTAGTAATATTACAAAGAACCACTCAGATGAAAATATCGAAGAATAATTTCCTTTTCATAATTCAACAGAGCCCGACAATGTTAGCATAAATTTTAAAAGTTAATTAAAAGTTAAAATAAAAATTAAAATATGTTAAAAGTCAAAATAAAAGTGTGAATTATTTTTCAAAGTGTCTATTTATTATTTTATTTTTCTTTTACATTTATTTTTTTTTACAGAGAGCTTAAATGTTATAAGTAACTAAATAAAAAAAAATCAGAGAACAATACTCTTGTAACAAGATCAATATTCTCATAACAAGAGTAAAAAGACTGATTTATACTTGTAGGAAGAGCAATATTCTCTTAAAAGTAAAAAGACTGATTTATACTTGTAACAAGATCAATATTCTCATAATAAGAGTAAAAACATTAATTTAGTTCATGAAATATGAATTAAATTTCAAATTAATCTCATAAGAAGATCAATACTCTTGTAACAAGATCAATATTCTCACGAAGAGAAAAAAGGCTGATTTATACTTGTTACAAGTATATTCTCATTTGAGTAAAAAGACTGATTTCATAAAACTAGAAAGAAAGAGTTGTCTTCGCCAACTCTAAACATCAACTTTACTGCAAAACATGAAATTATATGAATTTTTTTTTTTTTGTTTTTTTGATTTCGAGTTACGATTTCATATGATTTAAATGATGCGTAGTTTATTTAAGATAAGCACTAAAGAACACAAAGATTTTTAAGTAAATAAATAAGTAAAAAATTTAAGTAAAAAAACAATAAGTTAATCAAAAATTATGGGATAATAAGTTAAATTTTTTTTTAACTATTTTACTTTCTTATATTTTTTTTGTAATATTTATAATAGCATAAGGGAAAAAAATAAATATTGAACAGCTATATGTTATACTAATTTAATAAGTTTCATGTGGTACAAACGTAGTATAAATTTTGGCATACCTGAAACTTGTTTGTTTAGATATAAAAAACAAAATTAGAATTTTCTGAGAAAAAAAAAATATATTTTGACACTGAAAAAAATTATCAAACAATACGTTTTGTCGAAATACTTGGAAATTAGAACAAATAAAAATTCAACAATATTATTTTTTTTAATATATTTCATTGATGATGTTGTTGTTGTTTAGACCGGGGGGAAAAGCAAGTCTCCCTTACACCTAGGCCTTGCGGCCCGTTGTGCACCCCTCATTAAATACTTTCTATTCATTTATAACTACTATATTATTTATTTTGTATATATTATATATTTGTATATTTATATTATATTTGGTCACCATGGGGATTCGTAAAGAAAAATTATTTTTTCAATAATTTTTTTTTTAATTAAATATTGTATGACCTGACCGGGAATCGAACCCGGACCCCCTCGGTTAATAAGCCAAATGCTTACCCACTGCACCACCGAGGCCCCTTTCATTGATGATACTTCATACATTTATAAAATAAGTATTTTTAATAAAAATTATTTAAAGAGTTGAAATTTAGAGAAGAAATTTCATATTGGTTTATTTAATTTCTTGCAAATATAAAGAAGTATAATATGTAGGCTATAAGACACTGTTAGGTAATGTCAGTAAAAAATATTTTTAATGATATTTTTATTTCAATTAACTTTTTAATAGATAATTAATTATATTATATAGATATGGTGTTATCTAAATTCTAAAGTGACATACAAACTTTTAAATACATATAGCCGGTTAGAAGATGCGAAAACTCTGCGTGTTTTTAAATTTATTAGAATTTTTACAAAAATCATAATAGACTACTACCTATACTATTTCTAAATTATATTTCTAAAGTTATTTAATGCTTAAAAACAAGAAATATGTATGTATATTACATTAGTTTACTGCTTTTTTTTAATTTCGTTTAAAAATAGGATTATCTTTTAATTTTTATAGCATAGCATGAATTAAAAATAATTTTTAGATTTTTGAATTTTTTTCAAAACTTAAAAACTTATTCATATTTTTGATGAAGACGGTAATAATAATTATCCAAAATACAAAATTATAAATTTTGTGAACCTGGTTAAATATATTTTATAAACTAATAAGTTTTTAAAATTATAATAATATTTATATTAAATATTAATAACCTTGCCAGCTAATGCTATTAATAATAATAACAATAATAATGTTACATATTTATAATATTATTAAATTATGTTCAGAATTTTAATAAACGGACAAATCATAAATGTGAAAAATTTTGCACTTTATTTGATTTGTTAATAATTTTTTTCAGTGAATTATTCTCATATGAAGAGTTTTACTCTTATAAGAAGATCAATAACTAATCTTATCAAATAGCGGCCATATTATTCAGACTTTCTTTATTGTTCTCAATCTTAACCCTTATATCACTAAGTAATTTTTTTGAATTAAAAAATATGAAATTTTATTTCTTGTAAAAATGATTAAATTTAAATAATTTACAACATAAAATGATAGCTTCAATTCAATTTAAGAAATAATTTATTGTATTTTATATTCAGTTTTACAGAAATTTACTCGAATTTTCACTTAAACATAGGTAGAAATAGAATAATAAGCCTTAAAAGGGTTAAAAAATTATTATTAAAATTTTTTAAATTTTAATTATTTTTGGCGCGCGTTGTTTTTTTTCGAGGTAAAATGCCTACTTTTATTAATAAAATTTCAATGCCCGTAGTATTTTGGCTTATATTATTGACGAAAAAGTAATTTTAGTTTCCTATAAATTATATGTTCATATTAAATCTAATATACTTCTTTATGATGTTATACACATACATATAATTAAAAAGTTACTTTATTTAATCGCCACCAAAAATAATCCTAAAAAGCAATACGGATACATTTATATTATAATATGTTAGTTTCTCTTTCTACCAATAATGAGTATTGTATAAATGTATTTTAATACTCTCATAGCAGTGTTCTTATGAGCGTTTTATACTTATAGAACTCTTACAATGAAAGCTAAACTCTTGTTATGAGTGTTAATTAACTCTTATAACTGCGCCCTTTAACTCTTATAATGATCTCATAAGACTCTAGAAGAATTCTTCAAGAGTAAACTATGAGAGCAATACTCTCAGAATTAACTCTTAAAGAATTCTTCTAGAGTCTTATGAGATATATTTTGTTACTTGGGATTCCTACATAATTCTTGTTCCTCCATATTTAAAGATTCTGGGAACATTGTGTTGTACAATACCACAAATACATTAAAAAATACTAGTTTTTTTTTTAATTCTTTAAAATATCTCTATTTTATATCCTGTACAATTCCGCCTCCTTCTAAATCTTTCCTTTTACTCGCCCATATAAAAAAAGGGATCCCCTATATTATCTTCGTCTGAAATCATTCAACTGATGAACTATTATTTCAACAACACTGTATGATAAGTTTATACACAATATATGATAAGTTTATACACAAAATCTGGATTCTATGAATTTAAAAATAGTTAATTTTCAAAATCTCCCTTGTACTCCAAAACATAATTATCCTTGTAAGCATTTATATACTCTTTTAAACTGTGAGTATTTAAGTATTTAAGTATATGTATATGCAATGTTATATGTATATTATCTTGTACTCGTATATAATGTTAACAATTTATTTCAAATTAATCCGACCATGCAATTTTAATTTTCATAAAGTATGACGATATATATTCGCATTTCTTTTTTTTTTTTGCAGATTTTACAGAATTTATATTGAAAATATTAAAAATAAAAAGAACAAAAAAAAAAGGATTAAAGGACTAAATTGCAAAATAAGACACTTTCTAAACTGGGAAAAAAGGAATTACTTATTACTTTCAAAACAAAAAAAAAAAATTATATAGAATTTATTCTTTTCTAGGTAGTTTTACCTGTTTTCTGATGCACAGTTCTATGAAATTAATTAATTTATGCCCTTATCCTGCTTTTAAAAAGTGCATCAGGGAGAAAAGATCAGTGCCTATAGTAAGAGATTTGGTATGAGTTAATATATGCAATACAAATTATGATATTAAATAGGCTTATTATCACAAGTCTGTATTGTATGACACTTGCCTGCCTATCAACTACCTGTATTTTAATTACTCTATTTTATCATTTGACTGCATTTCATTTAGATATTGCATATATATGATATATTTTAATATTTTGGATAAAGTTTAGAACACCGGATTTTACTCCTAATTCAGAATCTTTTATAAATATATACTCAAATATTTTAATATTTTGGATAAAGTTTAGAACATCGATTTTTACAATATCTCCTAATCCGGAATTTTTTATAAAATATATACTCAACCCTCTTAATTCGGAATTCAACTTTACAATGTCTCCTAATCCAGAATCTTGAACAAACATATAGTCGTTCCTCCCCATTCAAAATTTCGAATATATTTTAAAATTGTAAAATAGAAGCCTGTAACGGAAAAAAGGCTTTGCTGCACTTTCTAATGAAAATTATTGGTCAAACCCCTCATTAAAGCGCGGCAAAGTGTATGTATATGCAAAGAATCCCCCATGGGATTCCATAATCCCTGATGAAATCCATAACTTTTTGATATGGATATAGAGTACTATTCCATAGTACGGGCAAGTGAAACACAATAAAGTTATTGAAGACAGCTTGCAAAAAATACAATTAAATTATAGTATTACTAAAATCGGCAATATCATTTATTCGTAAAGATTTTCATCAAAAGGATATTCCATACCATCGCATCCTTTATTTACAGTTAACTTAAAAGCGAAACTTTTAAAATTCTAAAGTCACTCATTATTCCACTTAAAGAATAATAATCGTCCCAAATATTTTTGCTCGCAACTGTACGTAATACGCATTTTATTTCAATTGCAGCTAATTATAAATACACATATATAATGATACTAGTAGCTTGATTTGAAATTTTTTTGATTAATTTTAGAACAACACTGCAAAAGATTCAATTAATATTTTATATTAATAAACATAGATGTTGGGGCATAGGATATAGTCTTTCCTTTGTTAACAAAAGAAAAGCCTTTATATTCTACTTTAAAAGAAATATTTGCCTAATGATTTACCATCATAAAATATTGTTATATGTATACATAGATCTTATATTAGAGATTCATTCAATGTATGAATTGAAACTCCAAATAATTTCATTTCAATATCTGAGAAAAACCACTTTACCTTCTAATTAAGATATACCCAGAATACTTTGGTTTTTTTTATATTTTTGGCATTCATATTAAATTTCTTTAGAAAAAAATTAGTCTAGCATAATATGGTTTCGAATACAAGTTTCTTTGTTCTTCTTTTCTGGTACTTTTGCGTCCATCTTTCTTTTGTCCAAAATGCACTTTTCCAGAATGTTTTAATTTATTAATTAATTAACGTTAATAGAAGATAAATAATATGGTATATACAAATAAATTTGCAGGTAGTAAATAAAAGAATTTTGCTTTGGATTCTATTTGGTATTTATTCCAAATCTATATAGCCAAGAAAGACTCAGACTACACTCAATGAACATCCTAACTACAGTTAGAAATGAAAATATAGAAAAAGCAGCTCCGAACACACAGTCACAATATTGTCAAAGACGGACTTTATAATATAATTAATAGTTATAGAATTTCAAATAATGCTGGTGCACTGTCTAGCTCAACAGTGCATCAGCAACATTTGGTAAGTTCAAAAATATAGTAAATACCAAAGAATTTGATTTAACATTCGATTTCTGGAAACTAAAGAAACATAAGAACCTAATTTTGTTTCACAAAAAAACTATGGTAAATATAAGAGTGTAGATATAAATAACTATTAACTTACTAAAGAGTAAAGAAGATCAATGAGTGCCTCTAGATTTTAATACGTGACGAACCTGCTGCTAAAAAAATTCAGACGGAAACAATTAAAGAGCAATAGGTGTATTACCTAAAAAATTGTGAGCAGGTGAAAAACAGATTGTTTTAGAGCTAACTCCGCGGGAAAAACATGACGCAAAAGAATGTATCAAAAGTTGGATAAATACATCCCGAGATTTATGATAAAATCAAGATGGAGGTGTCAAGTGTAACCCCTCTATTCTTTTAAAATAAAAACAAAACCCAAAAATTAGCTCAATTAATTCACATGGCATCCAATATTTGGCAA
Source organism: Dolichopus griseipennis (assembly GCA_963082915.1). NCBI lineage: Eukaryota > Metazoa > Arthropoda > Insecta > Diptera > Dolichopodidae > Dolichopus > Dolichopus griseipennis. The sequence continues at coordinate 67,051,648 of OY720444.1, read as the reverse complement.
AATATTAAATTTCAAATTAAATGGCAACCACTTCTATTTCCATTACTATTTACTATTTCTATATTATTTACTTTTTATTTACCTGGTTTCTTTCAACGTTTTACCTTCCTCAGTTTTATTTACTATAAAAAAAAAAATTCTCAGCATTCCTTTTACAACATTTACTATGAACTTTGATGTAAAACATAGAAAACTAATAACATAAACAATAAGTAAAAGAAAACTAATAAAAACTACTACATAATATTTCCTATATCGAAACCAAATATACCTAATATACTTAAAAGCTACTCTTAACATCAAATTGTCTGCATGCAAACAGGAACTGATAAAAATTGACTACCAATCATTATTAGTAATAGTATAGTTAAAAGGAACTAAATAGATAGGTGGGTACATGGAGTAGCAGTTTAGATAAAAAAAACATGATAAGTATAACCTGATAAATTGTGTTATACATTTTGTTCTATATCTACGTAATAGCATAGAAGAAACAGAAGTACACTACATAGCAAAAAAATAAGTGCTTCGTAGAGATGGTCTGGAAAATCTGTATTAAAAAGGGATTCTGTTTACTTTGTACTTTGTAAAATGAATGACTTTACTCAGCCATCATACAATTATTGGAGATTTTAAATCAGAAGGATTGACAAGACAACGTTTCCTTAGCTTTCCTTTCTTCTCTTTCCCTTCATAAAAGCATAAGATTAGAAAACTCCATGGCATGGCTTTCATTGTCCTTCAATGCAATTATTAGATAAGAGGATTTCTAGTTACTATTAAATATAGTTTTGCAATTAACCAATTGAAGCCTACAAGTTGCGGAATGTATTACCACCTTATATGTTTCTCAACACTTATGATCTAGAAATATGGAGACATTGTTTTAGTTATTATACTGAGCAGGTTGTTTGCTTATTCCATTATTCTTGCTAAAGAGGGAAGTTTTTTTTAATGAGTAAGAATTTTACTAATAAGTTTGGTTTCCCAGGTGCCTTCTGAATGTTTGTTTCCTTCCTTAGATAAAAAAAAACTCTCATTCTTGATTATGATACAGCTGATTCAAGTTTAATATTCGCCTTTAATCTGTCGATTAGGCATTGCCAACTATTAACTGATTTCATATAACCAGATTCACAGTATTGTTACACACAGTTGGTTTGGTTTTTGAAAGTAAAAATTTTCAGCACTATACTTTTTTGCAGAGATATAAATTTATCTAAACTTCTTTCAATCTCTCTCAAATATGCTTCATTATAACACTCCAAATTCGAAATCTTGAACTTTTGAGTGTTTCTATATACTTCATTGGAAAGAAAAAAATTCCCAAACTGTTAATTAAAATTTTTCGAATTCTTTTCATGTTCTTCAGAAACACTCAAAAAAAAACATTTTTTTACCAACTAGTGTAACATAATATCAAATCGTCAAATCATGTTCACTAGTAATCAAAGAGTCAGTTCAATACACACTATTCATAACTCATCAAAAAAAAAAACAAAACAAAACAGAAAAACAGAAATAAAAAAATAGCTGAATAGGTAAAAAAAAACAAAAACTAATAGTAAAAAACATAACAAAATAGAAACAAAAACAATTAAAATAGAAAAGAACAAATCAAAACAACAAATAAACAAAACAAAAAAAAATAAAGGATAGAAGAACACAAAACTTTTCTCGAGAACTTTTTTTTTCTTTTTGAGTGCTTTTGATGTAATCAATCAACAAGCAATATATAAAATCAAAAACAATAACAATAATCAATAATAATAATAAAAAATATCTATACAAGAAAGAAAATAATAACAACAACAACATTAATCAATAGAAAAAATAGAATTTTAACAGAAGAGAATAAGCAACAAAAAAAAAAAAAAACCAAACAAATAAAAACAGGTATAAAAGAAAAATAATACTTTTGAAATTCTTTAGATTCAAAAGGTGGAGATATAATGAAAAAAAAAAAATTTATATAAAGAAAATAATAAAAAAATATGAAATGTAATGAATAAGAATTGATATAATAAATATATACAAAATAGAAGAATAACAATAATAACAAAACAAAACATAAGAAATATAGAATATAACATATAATGCAAGAGAAATTCAATAAATATAATACAAGAACAGAGAAAAATAATAATAAAACAAAGCAATAAAACAACAACATAATAAATATTATAATGAAAAATGAGAAAGAAAAAAAAAAAAACAGAGTTCTTTTTTTTTCTCATCAGGACTTTCCCATCCAATTATAGTTATTAAAAAAAGTTGAAGAACTAAAATAAACAAGTAATGAAATAAAATCAAGAGTTTTAAAAAAAGCTAATTTTCAAAATTAAGCAATGTTCAATAATAAGTTTTGGGGAAAGAGTATAAAGATTGACCCCTTAAAGCTTCTATAAGAAGAGCCACAGTAAAAAGTAATTTTATTTGACTCGTACTTATTTTTTAAAATCTTCTCTCAAAACTTTAAATATATAACTCAGGCCGGAGGAGGGTATAAGAGGTCATGAATTTAGCAAAAACTTAGTTTCGCATAACGGTAAATTAAAAAACCGTATGGTAATCCTATACATCTGTTATATGTATTTTTTAAGCTTATAAAAACAACTGTCAATTAAGATTAAAAAATTCCTTATAGAGCTTTTATGACAATTTAAATATGAACCAGTTTTTGGATTTTGGGGGGCTGTAGCGTCGTAAAGACTAGGAGTAGAGAAAAAGTTATTCCATAAAATAAAATGTCTTCTCTTCATTTCAAACAATGTAAAAGTTTCACAATCATACTGACGGACTAACGTATGGTGTAAAACTATAAAAGCACATTTTTTTCAAAATAGATTACAAATGTCCTAAACAGAAGCAGAAGAGCAACAACAACAAAAATAATGAAAGTTGATAGGATCTGTCTACAAAAATTAGGGATTTTTATTTCATTTTTAGCTTTTTGTTGTTTTATTCTTCTTCAGCAATTCACCGCTCATTCATTTATTTAACATTCAATACATATTAAATTTATTTTTTTCTTCTTCCTATTTTTGTTATTCATTCTATTCATTCTTTTATTATTTCTTTCTCTTTCTTTTTTTTTTTATTTTTTTATTCTTCAGAAAAAAAAAATGTAGTAATTGGATATATTGACGTTTAATTAAAATAGGCTGATGATTATGAAAGGCGTTTTTTTCCCATTTTATGTTTTGTTGTTGTTTTTCTTTTTGTTGTGTTATTAACAATTAAAATTCTTTACAAAAACAAATATAAAAGAAAGAGAGAAAGAAAGAAGATATGATAATAGTTATAAGATATTAATGATGATAAAAAGTTATTTAATTTTTAATGAAAAAGCTAAATATAACATGTATTTCTGTATCTGTTGTATAATTAGAATATCCTTTCTTAGTGTTGGATTTTGTGTTGTAGATATTGTAATAAGATTCGAAAGTTAAGGTTAAATTTAAGACCTAATTATAAAATTAAAGAATTCCTTTCCGTTTTAAAGAATTATAAAGTCTCTTTTGATTATTTTGTATATTAGGATCCGAAGGCTCGATAATAGTGATATTTCATTAATTTCAATTGTAATATGAAAGCCAGGGTGATTTATGGATTTAATTTCTCCAGAAACTGTACTAGAATTATCTTTTGAAATTAAGGTTACAATAACTGCCAAATAAACAAGAGTGATTATTTTGAAGTGGCAATTGGAAAATATCTAAATTTAATCTAAATTTAAAGATGAAGTTATTAGGGGCCTGCGTTACCTTTTCTATATTTACACACCTTTTCCAGCTAATATAATTTTAAATGCATTTCCATTTGGACTTTTTACGGCTGACTGCAACTTTGACATGTTATTTAATAAGTTTTCGGTTATAATTATGATAGAATTCCCCTAGTACCAAATTTTAGCCACAGTACGGGCAGTTAACTTAAGAGTAACTCGCAAAACAATTTTTAGAAAAAACATAAGCACGAAATTTTAAATTGCTTTAATTATTAAAATATTTTCTGTTAATTTTCTAGTTTCTTAAAATAAATTTTAAATCTAAGTGAGCAATGATATAGTATGTAAGCGCTTACCAAGAACTTATCTGGAAAACATAGCTTCAGTTAGGATTTTGATCATTTGTAATCTTGATTATGTTCAAAGAAATAACAAATTAATAAGATCTATACTTATTACAGTTAACAACTATCCGCTAAGAAATTTTAATAATGTTCTGGAAATTCAATATTAAAGAAAATGTTTAATTACTTTCTTTTTACTTATACCAATGCTACAAACAGACCCGACGAAAAAAAAAGCTTGATAAACGGTCAGTTGCTTTAGCATCATTCTAATGTATGGCAGCAAAACATGGGTGATATCTAACACCATCAACTTGAACTCAACAAGTATACATGAAGAGATGTCTACTTGCCAGAATAAGCTACTCAGATCTATGAAGACTTTCAGGAGAAAAACCCATACTGAAACAACTAAAAAAGAAATAATGAAGCTAGATAGTCCATATACTTAAGATAAATCACAATAACATAAGTAGCATGATCTTCGAATAAAACCCACAAGAAGGTAGAATACGCGAGCTGAAGAATTCCTGGAAATGTACTGTGCTAAATGAACTTTGTCAATGCAACCGCACATAGGATAATATTAAAACAGCAGGCAAAAAAACCGTGTGGGATGTAGATTCCAAAAGGATTTCGTACGCTTCTTGCGGAGTGACATGAAAATAAAGCAGTATTCCATCTAGTAATTGTAAGAATATCCTTAAAATGTATATTTGATAGGATTTGATAGAATGTATATTTGTCGTCACTGGTTTGATTCTTTTCAGGCGACCTTGACAAGTGAATAGATAATACTCATTTTTTACCTTTAAATAATAAACCTTTTGTAATTTAAAAAATTATTATAATTAATTTTTTTTACATTTCAAAGACGGAGAAATGAGGAAAAACTCAAAAACTTATAAATAAATCAATTTAAATATCAATTTATATTAATTTGTTATTTATAGAAAAAATTTCGTTTAATAAAATATTATAATTTCAAAGAAACTTTTCTCTAAGATTTAACTGTAGGGTTCGTTGATTAACAAAATAATATTACAAAATAATAAGAAGGTATGATTTTAGATTGGCGCTTTTAACATTTTAAGTTACATTAAAAAAGTCTTAAGAAGTATGTTTAATTGAGCTTTGAGGTCTTAAAAACCCGTTCACATAAATATTTTCCATTTCTAGTTTCCAAAGCTTTGACTCTAAAGACATTTATCTTACAAAAGCAACTTACTAATATTATTCGGTATTATTCGATTATCATTTCAATCGGTCAATTTCTTGCAATATTTCCCAAAACTCGTATTGTATTCATCAATATCAGTTTCCTTTAATTTAATTCTACTTCTATGATGACTCTCCTTTTGTTGCTTGGATATTCTCATTTTCTAATAATACCATTTATTTCATTACCTGATAGATTATACTCTTGATCTTGTGGTTATTATTGTATTTTCCACATATAACTCCTTAATTTCCTTCTTTGCTGCCTTAGTATGTGTCCCTTTTCTAAAGGTCTTCACAAATCTTTGTTGCTTATTTTAGCAGTCCATTATGTTTACATTTTTTGCTGTCTCACTATGAGTTCTCTTTGTGGTTGTTATAGTTAATCGAATTTCATATTTTCCTTCTTTGCTGCCTTTATAATTCTTCTTTGTTTATTTTGGCAGACGGCGACGTATTCTTGATATGAGTGTTGGAAAACGATTCTGTCTCTCTCTGATGCCTTCCCACTATTATAAACTTCTGAAATGATTTCGATCCATCGATGTGTGTACCAAATCATCAATATTAGATACAGCTGTCCTCTTCTTGATGTAACGTAATTCATGACATTTGAAATGCACTATTAGCTATAGAAGCTCGTACTATTGACCTTATACCACAGGTCAAAAATATGATATTTTTCTATATTTTATATTTGTTGGAAGCTATCGACCTTCATTTACTCTTTCGAAGAACTTAGTATATTGTGACACAATCTTCACACGAAATGTTCTTGCATTGAGCGACATTTCAAAGCCTTCCAGTTTATTCATATGCGTCGACGACATAACATTCGATGATAATATATTTATTACAATGTTGTATATTTTTGTAATATAATCTTCACTAACTACCTTTCACTACCATTATGCAACTTGTATTTGATGAAAAAATGTAAAAAAAATTTAATATTGATTACAAAATTTCTAAACTGCAAAATTCTATATTAATTAAAAGGGACCATAAACGATACATAAACGATATCATATTTAACACATAAACGATATCATATTTAAAATGAAATCAATTTTTACCATTAGTTTTAATAAATTTTGTATACAATGACATCAGAGGCCAGAGCGGCATTGCTTTAAAAATAACTTACTATTTATTCGTTTCTCTTTATTTTTAATTTACCAACTTGTTACCTAGTTTGTTCCAACAATTTTTTCAATAATATCTACTTAAAATAAAATTACGTGTTTAATATTAATATTTCAAAAAAAAAAAAAAAAACTTAAACAAGTAATGATAAAAAACCAAGGGTTTTTAAAAAAGCACATTTTCAAAATAATATACTGTTTCATACTAAGTATTTTATCGGAATATAATGTTCAAGCTTCAATATTAACGTTTAAGGAAATATATACGTTGGTGACTAAGTTACTGCTTACTTATAAAAAAAGTAAATATTTTATTTAAAAGTTCTAATAGCCCTTCAATGGGGAAGGTTGCCAAATTTCTCAAAGACCTAACTTCATCTAACCCCCTTTCCCCCCCTCCCTCTCTATTTTTGTAGTTTCTAGGAATTAAACCAAAATTTGGAATTTTACTTAGAATTTTATTATCTAAGAAAAATGGGTAAAACTGAGAGACACTTTCTTCAATTTAAGGAACCGTTTTTAAATTTTAGAAAAACCTTTAACATATGTTAAAATATAATGTTGGACCTTCAAATTTTGTATATTAATAAAAAAAAAATTGGACAGGTATTCAAGTTACAGGTGCTTAAAAATAGCAAAATTTCAATTTTCGAGCCCTTATAGCTTCTAAACAGGGGGCTTGACAAAAAAATTTTGTTAACCGACTCCTACTAACTTTTAAGGATCTAACTTCTCCCAAAATTTCAAGACCCTATCTAAAACCGTTTAAGAGATATGAGGAACCAAAAATTTTGCAAAAATTGGGTTTTATATAATGCTAAATTTCAGTACCGTATGGCAACCCTATATATTTAATCGACCAATTTTTTTTAAGTCTATAAAAGCAGCTCTCTTATACCGTTTTTCGATTGAAAATAAACCTAACAGAACTCATGTTATATCATTTTAAATATAGGGCTTTTTCGGAATTTGCCGGGGCTGTAGCTTCGTAACCCTTCAAAATTAAGAAAAACCTTTGACACATGTTGAAATATAATTATAGAGCTTTAAATTTTGTATATCACTAAAAAAAAATTTGGACAGGTATTCAAGTTACAGGTGTTTAAAAATAGCAAAATTTCAATTTTCGAGCCCTTATAGCTCCTAAATAGGGGGCTTGACAAAAAAATTTTGTTAAGCGACTCCTACTAATTTCTGATTATTTAACTTCTCCCAAAATTTCAAAACCCTAGCATGAACCGTTCAGAAGATATGTGTGGTCAAAAATTTTGCAAAAATGGAGTTTTGTGTAATGTTAAATTTTATTGTCATTTGTCTGTAAAAAATTTATAAAGTTTATGAAACCAGCTATCGTTTTCCGTTTTCAGATTGAAAATATATTTAACAGAACTCTTGTTATAACCATTTAAATATAGGGCTTTTTTCAACTTCGGGGGGCTGTAGCCCCGTAACAGGTGGGGCTACAGAAAAAAATTCTTCTACGAAATTATTTTTTTTGCAAAAACTACCCATGGTTAAAATTTCTTTACTCTATTTCAAACGGTGTAAAAGTTTTTGTAAACATACGGACGGACGGACGGACGGACGGACGGACGGACAGACGGACGGACAGAGTGAAGCTATATAGGCACATTTTTACAAAATTTTTTGAAAATGTGCTAAAAACTTGAAAATACAAAAATAAGAAGAAATCGTTTTACGAAGGCATAAATTAAAAATTGTTTTCCACAAGAACTTAAATAGCAACTTCCTTTTCAAATAAGGTTTACCTATATTCTTTAGATAATAATTTTTATTTCGGCAGGTATTTTTTTTAAACATTGATTTTCTAAACTTATATCTTTAGATATTTTTTAAAACCTTTTCAAACACCGAATAACCATAAATAATCACCTATCTATATTTATTTGTAGACTGTAGGTAGTTGGATCGGAAAATACAGAGAAGATTCAAATAAAATATCAAAAATATAATAGTAGTAGGTATAAAAAATATATTAAAATTTTTAAAGGTTTTAAAGGTTTCAATAGTCCTTTCCTTTCGCTTTTTGTTTTTCCACACACAGCTTATTTTTACAGTATTACAAAAAAAAAAGTAACGTAAAAAAGGACAATTTAAGACCCAGTTAAGTACAACCCGATCTATGGTATTACCATTAGGAATTCTTTGCTTTCATTATTTTCCTTTTTGCAAAATTGTTAAGACACGAAAATAATGCTGTGTTATTATTGTTATTGTAATTATTTTTTCAAGGATATTTTAATATCCTTTTTTATTTAAATGCCTGTCTAACTGTTTTCTTTTTAGGTTTTTTACGAACAACAATGCAAAGCTCGAAAGTCACTCAAGGCAACTGTTCGATGTTTCTTTGGGTGTGTATGATTTTAACACACCAAAACCACGGCCTTTTTTGAACAAAACTTTAGGGTGAAACCTGTGATATATGTGATTAGGAAGACAATCTTGGAAGGAAGGAAGGTTAGATTCGGGTTACGGATATTTGGGATCATTGGATTATGGGGTATGGAGAAAATTGTTTGGGATACTTAAAAGAACGATTTTAATGTTCCTCTTAAATTTAGCTAAATCATACTCATATACATTATCAACTTGTTGGAACACATTTTGTGGAATATAGTTTCATAAACGTGATGTAGATGTAACAAACGAATTCCCATAAGCCGTGTTGTGTCATCTGTACAACTCAACTGTGTAAGAATGAACACCAGTTGCTCCTTACCCCCTTATTTCCCGTTGGAAAATTTTAGAAGAGACAGTAATTGTTTAATTTCCTTAATATAATTTCAGATAATTAACCATTTTTCGAAAATTTCGAACCAAACTAAATTTTCACTACCGGAAAACAACTTTAGCAATTAAAAATCCACAACTAACTAACATTAGCGCGAAAAAGTTAGTCTCCAATCTCTTTAAATTCACAAATTATTTACTCCAAACATATTGACTCTCAGCATTTATGATCAATTATTGAGAGTGATAGAATAACCTAAGATCTATTGAACTATTCAGAACAAGTAGTCCCAGGATTTGTTATATCTGTTAGGGAAAATTAACCGGAATACTGCGATTAAGTTTCTAGATTACTGGTAGTTGCTTACTCCAGTTGAAAATGTTTTATACCTTTTGTATTTCAGTTCTTCCGATAAATGATTAGTTTAAGACAGTCCAGTAATCTAATTTATTTTGCATTGGCTTAGTTCTTTCCTACAAACCGGCAGTCCAATGCATTAAATGATGGCGAAGTAACGCTATAGGTACCTATAAGTTTCCCGCGATGCCCTTGGTAAGAAAATTGACTTTGAGCAGGCATGATCATTAATCGCTTAAGCAACCAATAGAATTACTACGGCTTTTGATTACAGCGAAATGGAAAAACCTATTTATCTATTAATCGCTTTAGCAACTAGTACAATTACAAGGAAAATCGATAAGTAACGGAAATTAAACCCAATATAATTTAAATATTAGGCTTGTCGTCGAGGTAGTGTTGTAAACGCCACTTGAACTGTCATTAGATTGACGACACCAGATATTTAAATCAACTAATCATGATCTAAATACTGCTACTATTGTAACGGATAAAATAACTGAGAAAAATATGAAAAGTACCTAATTCCTAAATAAAAATATGGTAAATATTCCGTTTATTAAGTATTTTTTTTTTCTTGTTTTATTTTACTGTTATTCAATTTGTAATGTTGTTGTCTTCCACTTCCTATCGTACTTTTTTTAAGGAAATTTATTTTTTGCTTGTTTTTTTTTTTTTTTGGGAAAATCTTCATTTTCATGGATTCATGAAAAAAGAAATCTTTTCCATAAATTTGTGTTTTTTGTTTAAAAATAACAAAAAGAAAATGGGAAATCAAAATTTTTCTATTTTTTTCTAGTTATGTTTTCTTCCATATTTTTCTCTTTTGTTTTAACAATAGGGGGTCAGGAAGTACTCAGCGGCAGTTATTAGTTAACTAAAAGAAGTTAAATACTATAGAGTTTATGAAATTCTGTTAGAAACATTTGTAATATATTAAGAAAGAAGCGAAAGAAAGAGAACGCTGAACGGAAAATAGAAAAAAAAATATAAATTGGTGTTGTTGACGTATTTAACAGTAGATATTTATACTTAGAATATAAAAAAAGGACGAGAAAGGATAATTTGTTATTTTTGTTTTTTTTAGTTTTTTTTTTAAATAATTTCCACTTATAAAAAATATTTATTTTAAAAACTGTTTTATTAGATCATACTAATGTCCATTATTAGATCATTGGCATATTAACACTTAAAGTTTATTTTTTTTGTATTTGAACTAGTTTATTTTGAAAGTTTGGTAATAATTTGATAATTCGTATTCGAATTAGATGAGGACGTATGTACATATCAATAGAGTTTTAGACTAATAGCTTTTTATCTATTGTCCATTAGATATTGTAAGGCTAATGAATTATAGAGTCGCCTAACTAGTTTTCAAAAACAGATTAATAAATATGAACCTATATGACTATAATAAAAGGTTTTTACACACAAGAGAGTGTTTTTAGAAGAAGATTTAACTGACGCATCAGTTATACCAAGATTTACATCCACCATTTCTTCTTGAAGCGTCGAAGTGAATTTAAGTAAGAAAAGAATATTGTTTTTCATTAGAATTTTCGAAAATGCTAGTCAATATCCTTGAATTTCGGAAAATACCAAATTTATGTCACTATTTAACTTTTAAATTACCAATAGATGAAAAGACTACTTTAAAATGGATCCAAATACTACTGAACCCAAAGCTTCGGAAAAATCAAAACAATCATATTGTGAAAATCCGACAAAGTAAGCTCAAGTGGATCCGCTACACCCTCAGATTATCCTATTACGAAACTTTAAATGAAAAATGGACAAATTTTTAGAAAATAAATTCTAGAGTATACGGTATGGCTTATGATTCATTTGGAAATAAAGAACAAAAAGTTTTCGACGAAGGGCAAAGCTATTGAGCAAAGAATGGTTATTAACTGACACCTAATAAATAGCATTTTAATTAAGTTCGAATTTAGTCCTTGGGAATATTATTTTGGGATTTTGAAGTTTTGGGGATTTCTCACCGATCTAATAACGGAAGGGAGATTTCTTCTTTTAAACATTCAATAACATTGAGCTCTAATTCATATTGGTGTACATTCCAAGCTGTCGTCGACAGAAGTTCTAGAGGACTTCTATACTATAGAAATACCACTTTCGATACCACTTTTGATTCTCAACTTCAGGAGTGATATAAAGCCAAAGAAGATCTACTAAATAGAATAAGAGCCACTACTGACTTTGAGTACCTTTTAAAAATTTAATAACCTTTAAAGGAAAAATTTAAACACAAATGGCATATTCTATAATTAATATTTTAGAATAATTAAATTATTTTATCGTAATATGATTATATTATTATATTATCTAATTTATATTAATAATTTATTTTAAATATGGCAGCAATATTGTATATGTATCTAACAATATTTTATTTCACATAATATTAGGATTTAGTAATAGCATTTTAGTAATTAATTTTAATTAATATTTAATACATTAAATTCTATTAAATTTTTGACTAATATTACAATTATTTTATCGAATACATATTATTAATCAGTTTTTGTAATAATTATTGGGAATAGTTGAAAAAAAAAAATATAATATAATTAAAAATAATTTTAGTCTTTTAGATCATAAATCAATTTATTAAATTATTGCTGTATAATTAATATAAATTATTGTCATATGTTATTAATGAATTATTGGCTGTAATTGTTATAAGACATGAGATTATAATTAATATAAATGAGAATATTAGATATTATGTAAATTCATAAAAATTTTAGAATTTACTTTTGAAAAATTTTTGTAAACTAAAATTGATTTTAGAAAAAAAATTCTTAAAATTGCTTCACATTCACAATATTTGTTTTTTGGGGCAATTGGATCATAAGTTTGTTGGTTGCTAATAGCTGTTCAAAGAAGTTGTAATTAATCCTTTCCCTGCTTTTGTACATAAATTCGAAATAGGTAAATTCTAACGGTTTTTAAATTGTTTAAAACTATTAGACTAGGAAACAGTCTTTTGAAAAACTGTATAAAATCTATTGAATTGCTAACATTTTCTATTCGATTAACTATTGAGAATTCCATATATTTTATAAAGTTTGATGTAAATTTTCCTTTTATTCTCTTCGGTACCCAGCTAAGATTATACGATTGACTAAAAAGGTATTGGAAAATACAAAATTTATTGTAGCAGTTGGAAATAACATGTCTGATAAATTTCAAACATACTTTGGATTCAGACTTTGGATTTGATGCGTTGTTCTGCAACTTTTTCAATTTTGTTCTGAAGAACATATTTCGTCGTTTTGGTGTCAATTTGGTAGGAACACTTTTTTATAAATCTGTTCAACTATTAGGTTTTCTTGACGACATTGAAAAACATGACGTTCAGTCACTGAAGCCTTCTCTTTAACTAGAGAAGAGGCGAACAAAGTGGGTACTTGTGAAAATCAGAACAAAACAAAGTATATGCCATCGATTAATTCAGAATCTGATCAACATCTAATTAAACGCAATATCACTGCTTCTATATATAGCTTTGACTTAGCTTAGGAGTTCGTCTACCAGGTATTACATCAAAAATTGTGTAAATGTAGAAATAAGACGTAGGCCCATGGAAAGGCTTTGCTATTTTAATTTGTAAAAAAAGCTTGGTTGAAAACTCCTATCACAAAATTATACAGTATACAACATTACAAAACGCCCAAACTCCCAGTTCTGCTGAACGGATCAGAATCATGGACACTACCATGGATATCATGGAATCATGGAAAGGAGCTCACATTTGGTATTTTTGAAAGAAAAATTCTTCGTACAATGTATGGTCCTGTAAATGATAGTTCGATCTGGCAGAGGAGGCATATTGCCTAACTCTATGAGCTGTATAATTACGTTAATGTAGTCACAAAAGTCGAAATCAGATGCCTTCATTGGCTTGTTCCTGTCGAGTAAATGTCAATCGATGCTCCAATCAAGAGAATGTTTGAAACCAGGCCGCAAGGAAGACGAAATCGAGGGAGACCGTACCTTCGTCGAAGAGATGTGACATCGGCAAAATTGTACATAACCTATTAGAGGAGATCTGCACAAAATAAGAGTGGAAGACGACATTACATCAGCCCACAATTTTCATGACTAGTAGTAATATAGTTAAACCTCTATTGATTTTTAAAGCCTGAACTTGATAAAAACTTTAAAGTACACAAGTTCCTCAATTTTTATTAGTTTTCTTACAAGAACTGTTAAAGACTTAAACAAATTCTTAAAGACGTTCGTAAATTTTATTTTAATATTTTGAACATAATACATAATATTTTAACAAAAACCGTAAATACATATTCTTTGTATACTGTAAGATATATATTATTATAAATATATTTTTAATTATATTATTATAATTAATACCACAATTTTTCATTTACTTAAGAATGTTGGTAATAAATTAATATCAGCCCACGTATATATACCTTCATTTTTATTGTTTGTACTTATTTTTCAAAAAGTACAAAAATAAAATAAAATAAACAAATAAAAAACAATCTAATAATTAAAAGTAACGATTTTATATTATATTCTTTAAAGTAAAAACATTTGGTTTTTTTTTTCTTGAAAAGCAACCAGAAAATTACAACTTATTTTTCATTTTAATTTTCTTTTATAACCTTTAAGAAAAATAAAAGTGAAAAACTCTTTCATTTAAATTTCAAAATAAACATTAAAAATATAAATGATATTATGAATATAAAAATATTTAATGTTAGGTTACAATCAATGACAAAATGTCAGTGATACAAAAATTGAAAGAAATATAAAATAATTTTTCAGTTTGTCTTTATAACTCACAAGTCAAAATAATATATATTGCCTCATATAGTGAATTAAAAAATATAACGGTATTTCCTTTTAAAAACTTTTTGCACCTAGCTTTTTAATTACGAAAATTTCTTAAGTCTTTCCACTTTAATTGAAAGGATTTCAATAAGTGAAATCATTTAAATGCTAGATTTTCTTTTTGGTGAAGGATATTGACTTTTGACTTCTTGTTAAAATTATTTATGATTTCTATTTGAAGTTCATTGTTGTTAACTGTTTCAATTGTCATTTTTCTCAGACTGTTTTTCCTTTTGCTACACTCCGTCGAATTGTAAATTTATTTTTAAAAATTAAAACATTTGTCAGTCAAATTCTTTCCAATATTTCCAAGATAAGAACGAAGCAACTCCAGTTTTTATGACGTAATCCTAAAAACAGATAAAGAAAGATACTTTAATATTATCAAGGAGGCAGAATTGATAGGATATGATACATAATTCACATTATAGATTGCCATTGAAATTTTAATAAATATTTATAGATAATAATGTCAACATTTAAAAGAATTTTAAATAAATTATTATCTTATCTCTAATAGTTTTACAGAATCACAGTTATATAAAGGTACTTAAAACGACTTAAGTCACAAAACTGAATTTTTTCCTTGGAATCCTTGCACTTAAAAAAAAACTTGCATTTTAGAAAGAAACTGTTGCACTTTAAATAGAAAAAATGTTTCTCAGCACAAAATATTATATTATCAGTAATGTAGTGGTTAAAAAAACCCCTACTTCTTCAAATGAGATATTACCGTTTCCATAATTTTAACCGCGACTGTTTTATATAAAAATGTATAAATAATATGTTTTTAACCATTTAAATTCTGTACTCTTCTGTTTTCTATATGTTTATTTATTTAAGTACTTTATTATTAGCCTACACATGTATATATATACAAATGATTTTTATATACCTATCCGCTTTTATTTATTCATTCATTTTCATCATTTTGGTATCAATGGCAATGGGAAATCGTACTTCAGCCAAAATAATAAAATTAAAATAAAAACAAAAAAAACACAAAATGAAAATTGTTATTTTTAATTACCCCTTTTAAAGTCATTTTTATGTCCCTTTTAGCCTCTAATAATAACCAGCCATAATTTTTATGATATTTTTTTAGGATTAAATTTTTATACTCATTTTTCCTTCCTAAACAATTTTTAAATGTTTGTTGTTTTTCTTTTATTTTTTGTTTTTTTTTTTCAGTATTAATTTATTTTAAAAACCCGGCCCTTTTAAATTAGCGAATTTTCCCACAATTCCATTCCTCACATTTTCCATCCTTCATATTCATTTTTAATTTATGTATTTATATATTTTCTTTTGTTTTTTTTTTTTTGGCATTCCAATTTCATAAATTTATACATACAATATTATATTAGTTATAAGTATTGTCATCTCTTTCTAATTTTGTTGTTTTTTTAGTAATTTTATTCTTTTATTATTTATTTCATAATTTTCTCGTCATTATTCAAAAAAATTCCAGTCCTAAAAAAACCCAAAAAAAAACTTTAGTACAAACAGTAAACATTTTATGTACAAAACAGGGTAAAAAAAAAAAAAAAAAATTAACGGTATTTTTTTGACAACAGAAGTAGAGTATCTAGCAATTATTGTACTAAAACATGACAGTTAGGGTTAAATTTATTATGTTGAAAGAAAATATACAAGACAATCAAAAAAAAAAAAAAATAAAAACAAAAAAAAAACTCATGACCAAATAAAAAAACAAAAAAAAAAAGAGAGAGGAGAAAATGAAAAACAGAGACAGAGATTGAAAATTAAAGAAAGAAAGGGATAAAAAAAATTAATTTAATAAAAAACCATAAAAATTATTTAAAGAGGTACGTGAAGCGTATTCATAAAAATGAAAAAGTTTTTTTTTTTAAATGAATAATTGTGTACTTTGTTTGTTTATGTTGTTTTTGTAATATTTAAAGGATATGTAGATATTGTACAAATAAATAGTATTCTTTGTTTACATATATAATCATATTAAGAATATGAATATTATATTTAAATAAACGTTACTTAAAACTTCATGCAATAATATATATATATATATATGTATTAAATTAAAATTCAGTTCTCCGAAAAATATAAAGCTGACAAATGAATATTTTTTAAAAGTCAAAAGGTAATAACCAAATTTGACATATGAGTGAGCAATCTGATACTTGTTATGCAACTAATGTCACATCTTTTGACATTTTTGCATTTTTTAAAATAATTTTTGTATTGTACCTACTTGCAATAAACTTATACTAAATATTGATGTGAATTGTACTCAAAACTGGGATTCTTAAAAGGGCCTGGTCAATATGATAGTGTTATAAATACTATAACTTTAAATCTAAGATGACACAAGCTTTATATTAATTTAAAGTCCAAAATTATAAATATGTTTTTGAGAAAAGTTCTATCAATTAATTATATTGCAATTCTGAATATGATTAATGTTTAGAAATTAATATAATAATGCTTTCCCCAACTTATTCCATCTTTTGTGATTTGAACGATACTGGGTAGTTGTAGCAATGCGGTAGCAAAGCATATTTTCTTCTTAATTATTTGTTAATAATGACGACTTTTCTCCAGTCAAGAGAATATTTGAAGCCAAACCTCAAGGGAAGTGACGCCGAGGGAGAACGAACCTCCGTTGGAGAGATGAGACTTTGGGGGATTTAAAAAACTGCATATCGCGAAATTGAAGGGATCTACGCAAAACCAAGAGGAGTGGAAGGGAATATTACATCAGCCCCAGAACCTTCATGGTTTGTAGTACCTAACAAGTAAGTAAGTAAGTAATGACAATGTAAGATCCCTTTTCATATTATTCGTTAACTTTAATATTACCAACGCCATTTCTATTGCCAAAGGATTTTTGTATTAGCAATGGCTGTCCTTTTAAAATTCCATAGAAAAAAACAAAACTTAAAAACGAATAATTTAAATAGTGGCCGTCATATGACGTCTAAAATAGTTAATCTGACATACATTTGGTTAGGAATGTGATCAAAAATTAGTCTAGCAAATATTACAATTGAACATAAAAAACCAAATGGCATATTGTGTCATATAACGTCTAGCATAGATAAAAATCAATTAATGTTCCATATTTCTTACGAAGAACTTGCTGTCATAAAAAAAACCAACTAAACACATGTACACATATTGTAACTGAACATAAAACACTGTTCATTGCGTCATATGACGTCGAACAAAATTAAACAAATAAACCATGTTATATAATGTATTTCAATAAACTTTTAGTTACTTTTTAAATATTTTTAATAGATATAAATAAATATAATTTTAATTTAACTTTTAGTTAATAATAAATTTTCCAAAAAAACTTTTTATTTTGTTAGAAATTTATCCTAAGAGAATTGATGACAGCATAAATTAGGGAAATTCTCAAATGATTTACATTTTACTATTACCCAACATATATATACATAGCATACATTGATAATTTTATTATTAACATGATAAATTTAAATTAAAAAAAAATATGTACATACTACATACAATTATTACTTACATGTCACACTGGAATATTATAATAGAGCAGTGCTGTAATAGTAGCGACTCATAAATTTAATTTATGTAATTTTTTTTTTTTGGTAATTTACTGTACTCGTACATACCCATATTTAGATTTTATATGCGTATAAGTAGTTAAATTATTAAAATTTTATTTTAATATTTAAAACATATGCTTATTATTATCATATAATGTATATATATATCGTTATATGTAATATATATATATATAAATTTTTTTTCGTGCACATGTCTAAACGAGTAATTACAATTATTACCATATATTATATTTAGCGTGCTTTAAGGTTTAATTTTGTAGGGCAAGTGAAGGTAATAAAAAAAAAAAAAAAAAAATTTTGTTTAAATTACTAGGTACCAGGCTCAACCTTTAAATTTTTGAATAATTATCAATTTAAAACACAAAAAAAAAAGTTTAGTAATGTTATAACCTTTACCTTTGGGAACAACTAAATTGGAAAATAAAATAAAATAAAAAAAAAAAACAAACAAACAAACAACATAAAATGTAGGACAGAAACTAAACAAATTAGTAAAAAATTACATGTTAATAGTTTTAAATTATATTAAAAAAAAAGTTTTGTAATGGTTTGCAAAACAAATTATTGTGGGTATTTATATAAAAAGTTTTTTTTTTCAATTTATGTATAAGCATTATTTCTATGAATACCCGATGAATACCCGAAGTACCCCATATAAAAGTGTTGTCCTTTAATAGTAAGAGTGAATGTTTTGTTCTAAGAAAGTCTAAAATTTCAAATATCAAGTAGAAAACCTAAGTCACCTTCGGAGTTTTAGTTTCTTACTCCCAAAAATACTAGAAGTCAACAACACGTATCTGAAAAAGAACTGGAACAATATAACTTATGACAAACTCAAATATATTGAGTCTTCAGATTTTCTACATAATTCGTATGCCATGATAGAAAAATCTAAAAAAACACTTAAAATAACAATTAATATCTAGAAAAACTGTCTGTTAAACAGATTTAAAATGATTTTAGAATATTTTTTTATGCATATCAAAAATTTTAAGAAACCCCATGACATATTAATTAACATCGAGGAAATACCGTTATAAATTTCCTCAACAGTGTCATCAATTCTATTTATATAATAATAAATAAAAGTGAATGATTACTGTTGTTTGTCATATGGATTTAACATATTTTAAGGATCAGCCTAAGATTAATTAATATATTGTATAATTTCGTTTTGTTAATCTTCAGACTAATCTTTCCGTGACTCATTCTATCGGTGAGAATTCTTTTCATATTGTATTGATTGTTACTAGACAACTATTTTTTGATTTAAAAATTATATTAAATTTAATTAACTAAAAATATTTAAATGAATCTTAATATTATATACGAATTTTATTTATTTTTCTATTAAATTAATTATTTGGAAAAATTACACTTTTAGTGAAAACATAGTGATAACACAAATAGTGCTCAATAAATATTTATATATATGAATAAGTATAAAACACTTAAATACATATACTTGCTGAATATAATTATTGTGTATTTTATCTTGAGGGATCTTAAAAACTAAAATATTTAAACAATATAAATATTATTTGTATAAATAAAGAAATAAATTTAATGGAAATATTAAATTAATATCAATTATAAATTAAAATATATCAGAAAGCCTGAAGCAAAAATATATCTAATTTGTAGGTATTTTGTGTTTTTTCAATTATAAAATAATTTCATAGCTAATAATAAATTGATTTGGTATTTATTTTTAATTATAAAAATACCTAGTTTTCTTAAAAGTCTGAGTGTTAAATTAAATATTATATTATTTAATTAAACAATTTAAATTAAATACAGTAAATTATGAATAAACTTTAAAATGTATTTCATAATATAAATATATTGTAATATTAAAGATAGAGGATAAATTTAAAATTACTATACAGTTTTTTTAAACACTTCTTATGCTATGCACCTGAAACTGAAATAGGGGTATAATAACTTTAGGGTAAATTTTAGGGGTATATTGATCGGTGTTTGTAACCATCAAAAGGAAGCTATAGCTATATATAAAAAGTGTATCTATTGGGTTACGCGCGGAGTACAAATGGGCGAAACCAGATAATGGGTCCCACGTACTAACAAACATATCTTCGAAATTAATAAAGTTAGAAAGGGTGACATCGTAAATGTCGTAAAAAAACTTCAACCTGATACAATGTGAAAATAACACAATGTAAAAATTTTTGAACACATTGTGTCGAAAATACAACTGCGTCAAAATGAAATGTCAAAAAATTTAAATTTTTTCTATAGAAACTTTCTTTGAAAAGTATAAATTAATATTTAGACAAAATGGATATTAATTTCGTTAAAAAATTTTTCTTCAATTATTTATTGGACTGTGGTGAAGAAATAAGAGTTTCCATGACCACAAAAATAAAACTTAACTGACAAAAATTCAAATTAAAACTTCAAAATTCAAATAACTTTAAAATTTTTTTTTGTATATCCAAAAAATTTTCGATACTCAATTTAACAACACGCGTCGTGAAAATGGGTCGCGAACACAATGTAAAATGAATTTACGATCATGAGACAATGTGAAATTTTTAAGTTTACATTTACGATCATGCGACAATGTATTCACGACGTCGCATAGACATTTACGATGTCAGGGAAACTTGAAATATGGTACAAGGTTTTTCTTCAATGTTGGTTTATTGTCCCAAAATCTTAAATGAGTTTAGTTGGGGGACTTGTATCTGTGCCAATTAAATTTTAAAGGTGTAGGATATTACAAAATAACCTCCTTAGTGTTACTTTAACTTTGTTTACATAAGATTGAGAATTCCAAATATGTTTAATATAATTCAGATACAAATCTCAGTTGCAATATTTGAAGGCGTGAAGACTATTTAAGACTTTCTCTCTTAATGAGAAAATTTTCGTAGACTTCTTTTTTATAAATTTTCGTATTGTATAACACCTTTAGTAATAACCTATAATAATTATCAAACCGAATATGATTATGTTGTCCTTAATCTGTTCTAGTTTGTCTTCAATTTTTTCTAGACTGTATATAGGTTTTTTTTATTAGATATGAATATTCTAATGAACTAAATTTTAACGCAATTTTGCAGGAATGAAATTTTTACATATTAATTGTCCTAAAATGAAATCCTATTATAATTTGATTTTAATATAAATTTTTTTCAAATTCTTATACATTATTAATTTATTTTCTTTTTTCGTTTTTAATTTCAGCATGGATTATACAAGCTTGGGTTGCTGCGCGTTGGCCTTTGCTCTTTATTTAAATACCTTGAATGCAGGATTTGTCTATGACGATAGGTAAGTAATAAAATACATACATTAATTACACCATTCAAGTATTTGGTTTTTCTTTATAAGAATATCCTTTCAATATCCTTTTGTTTTTGCCTTTCGTACTTAGTTTTAAGTTTCTTAAGTTTAAACATAATAACAACAAAAAAATAAATCAGTTCAGTTTCATTAGGTGAAAAACAAAGTTATTGGTAAATATTTTGTTTTTCAGATTTTTTATTTTTAAATAGTTGTTTACCGTCTATTCAATTTTGAAAATAACATTTGACCTTATAATCGGCTTATTTTCACTTAAGAAGTATTAAACTTCTTCAAAAATGAAATGAAAAAATATTGAATTCTTGTAAAAGAACAGATATTCAATAGTAACCAATTCTAAAGCAAAGTATTCTGAACTGCAGAAAAAGGGGATAACTCGAATTTAATTAAAATAGTTTTAGTTTTTAAAGAAACTTTAACTAAATATCAAGAATTCTTAATTAACGGATGAATTGATTAAACATAAGCATCAAATATACCCTAGAAGACAAAAGAGTTTCCGAGGTTTTGAATTGAGATATCATATTACCATAAAGAACTACAACTTTTCAATATTGTATGCAATGTTTTATGGAAAAGAACATTAAATGTTATTAGGACATTATATTTCCCTTTTTATTTTCCGAGCAGTTTTTGATTTCTCCTTTTCAGATACTCGTAATGGACTCTGTCATCACTTGAAGACAATGGAGTTCGATAGCCATACTTTATAGCTGTACATTCTATCGTCATATCAATATGGCTAATTTGTTTAAAACCACAAGAATAACAGATAACGTGGGTAGGACCTTTAATATTAGAGGAACCTCATTATCTTCCCAAATAATTCCTCGTAATCTTTGAAGCAGTACCAGAACTTCCGTTTTGGGATATTCTAATTGGTATATACATTTTTGAGATTCACTTCTATCTAGGCACGTTATCTCCTTGACAATTTCTAATCGTAATCTTACCTTCATTTGTACGATTTTCAACCAGAATTCTCATTTTTCATTCGGGAGGTTTTGATCAGTAGACCGAAAACTAACTTTTCTTTCGGCCACAAAAAAAAGTCTTCAAGAGGTAATATGATTGGAAGGCATTCCTAACTGAAGCTAAGTTTTAAAAACTAGTTATTATGACTACTCCTTTTCGTTTTATACAAAATTTCTAAATCTCTGCAGTATTTTGTCTCCGATTGTATTTTCTAAGTAACTGAACTTAATATTCAATAAATCAATAGGAAAACAACAAACCTTTCTGTAAGATTATGATTTTTCTACATAGAATATACCAAAATCAGTTTTTTAGTCTTTTGAGAGCTTATTTAATTTGTTTTTCTCTTTGTTTTTCATTTTTTTTTTCCTGTTTTTTCTTTTCGTTTTACTTTTGCGGTCTAATTTAATACCATTAAGAATTAAACACTAAGAGTTATGTTCGGAGAAATGGTCTTCTTAAGAAAACAAAAAAACACTCCCTTCATACATATCAAGTAAAATAATTTTACCACAATACAAAACCATAAAAAGGAAATCAAAAGCAAAAAAAAAAAGAAAACTTAACTAAAAACTAAACATGTAACACAAGAGACATAAAATAAATTCATAAAGAACTTATGTAACACAATCTACAACAGAAGCAACACAATATAACATTAAAAACAGTAACCTGAAATAGACGCAAAAAACAAAATAAGAAAAAAAAAAGGCACTTAATCCTTAATAGAAAATATATGGGCAGTTTGGCACACACATTGACATGCAAAACAAAAACAAAAATGAATTCATCCTTCTTCAAAAGGAATTAATGGCTTGTAAATGACGTTTTCTCTCTTCATCCTTCTTATTTCAGTTTGTTTTTTCTTTCTTTCTTGCATGTAAGTCGTGTAAATAAAGCTATTTTAGAGATTGTGTGTTTTCCAACTTTATTTATATCGGTGTTAAGAAGGTTCTGATAGATAGATTTTTTTGCGTATGCGTTTAGATAAGAAAAAAAAAGCGACTGAGGGATTTTTTTTTAGTTCAGTGCAACTATTCTGTATCAAATTGTCCTTCTATATGTCGTTAAACTAAAATTGTTAAGATTCTAATGGGACGATTTTACATTCTTCAAGGAAAGTACCATATTATGTGATTTTCCCCGTTTTGCTATAATGCATTAGGAGCTACATAGGATTTCATGACATTAATAAAATACCGAGTTAGACTGAAATAAAGTTGATGAAATTATAGAAAGCTGTTGGAAGACATGAAGCTTCGACTCTACCAAAGCTCTAATCTTCAATCATTCTATAAGCCTCAATGGAATTCTCTTGAGTTTACTTTATTTTCGCCCCCAAATAATTAATTTTGCAATTAGTTTACCATCAAATCCAGTACGAAATTACGTTTGCTTTCTAATAACTCTAATTCTGAGCATTGTACTCAAATTTCATTAACAATAAAAGTTTTCGAGGTTCAATAATGATTGTTCTTTCCAGAAGAGTTTAAATCAGCAGAAATGTCAGATTTCAATGAAATCGAAATCGTTAAAACTTATTGAAGGTATCATCAAAAATATTTCTATTGATCATAACAAGATATTTTATATTTTTAATTACCCCTAAGGGACGTCAAAAAGGGCATCCAGTCCGCAACCACGAAGACAGCAAGCGAGTGATATTTATATACAAATATATTACCACTACTTGACGCTCTATTATTACATTAGTCACTCACTACGAAGACAGCAAGCGAGCAATATTTATATACAGTTATATTACCAGCGCTTGATGCTCTTATATTATTACATTGGTCAGTTATGGTAACCTACAGATAATTGGTAGGCTTGTTAGTACATACTTTAAGCTGTCTCATAGTACACTTCATTACAACATCATTTTCACCAATGAATTTCTTATCAAAAAATTTCTACCGCAATTCGAATAACGGCTACATTAAGTAATCCAGTTGAGGATCAAAAAAAACTAAATATAGTGCGTAGTGTTGATAACGCTTTAGTATGTTACATATAAAATTAAACGGAGGTGGTACATAGCACAAAAAGGGCAAAAGTTGTGTTACCATAGTGAAAAAAATTACATTACAGGCATGTTTGTTTTGTTTTTTCTTTTTGATTTTGTTTTATTTTTGTTATAAGAAAAGAGAGAAAGAAAATTAAGAAGAAAAGAAAGAATATTTGATTAGGTGTAAATAAGATTTTCTTTTTTTTTAATACCATCCTACAATTGAATAAACTCTAAATACTTTTTTATTCTCTTGTTTACTTTGGTACATTGATCTTGGATTTGGGTTTTCATTTTATTTTTTTGAATTAATTTTAACTAAAACGATGTGAAAGTTATATGAATGTCACCACTTTTCTTGATTAATTTTTGATTTGGTCGTGTCCTGTTCTGTGGGTGTTACAAATAACAACAAAAAACGAAAAACGTTTTGTAAATAAAATAAAGAAAATTAAAATAAAAAAAAATGGCTTAGTAATCAAAAAAAAAGTTTTTAAGGGTTTTGTTTAATGATTAATAAAATGAGAAAACTTTTCATTATTTTGATATAAATTTAATTTGAAAAAATTCTGAGTAAAATATTTGGTTCAATTTAAGATTAACTAATATAATTACTTATACGAGTGATTATGGTTTCTAGTGCTTAGAAGATTTTAGTGTTTCAAGAACTGGCCCTTTCTTTATCCGAGGCGCCATGGTTTAGATTCCAATAAGAATTTAACATATTTTCTGAGGGGCATTAGGTCCTGCGAAATAATATCTTAGTGTGTTATTTGTCATAATAATTAAGAAATCAAGCATTTGGGGTGTTATTTCTCTTTCTATTTAATCTTCGACTTCTGGAGAAATACCACCCGAGGCTTTCCTATACTTTTTTATTTAAAAAGTTTTAAACAAGAAAGAAGTTTAGTATTTAACTCGAAATCAGGGTGTTCTTGTTTTTCAGAAAATTTGTATATGTAATGTATAATATATGAGACTCTTAATTAAGAGAGCTTTTAAAGTAAAATTTTGGAAAAGGGGAATATCGGCCGTGTTTTTGAGTTTAAAATGTCTCTTAAATACCATCTATATTGCATAAGAATCGACACTCGGGATGGAAAGTAGCACACCGAATGTCCTATTTCTCATATCTTATTGAAAAACCAGGGTCGTATTTCAGGCATCTTGTTTTCTGATTCATTCATTTGATTTGGTTATTTAGTCATTCATCAAAAGATTCTATAGTAATGGCTTTGTACCTATAATTCAGATCAACAAATTTAAAAAAAACTTTTTTCATTTCACCTTAGAACTCACAAACATAATTATTTATAATATGTTATAAACAAGTGGAGTTGAGGAATTTAATACATATGTATTGTAATAAAGCTTAGAACTGCCTCAAGTAGTGATTGTAGATTAAACTTAAAAGGAAAAATTTTAATAGTTTCGGTACTTTGTAGTAAATGTCTTTGGCTGAATTACTATAGTTATTAATTATTAGGTAACTTTTAATTCAGAATCTAAGTACCGCTGTTTTTATTTCTTCTACTTATTTTAAATTTCTGTTTTATTATTATGAGTACTCTGGAATAAGGAACGAATGAAATTGAGAAATATTACTCTAACATCACTTTCTCATACCTTCTTTTCAACCAACTGAAGGGAGTATAGCTAAAATTACGCAAAACTTTCATTTTTAGCTCCGCTTCTTAGTCTTAATACTTTAAGTTTTAAGTTTTCCCAATACGATTGTTGTAGAGATTCTCGCCAAACGCGTCCTTTTCATTCCCATGTTCTTTTTACTTGCTCTAAAAATATTTTATTACGATTGTTGCAGTGCTTCTTCGCCAAACGCGGCCCTTTCACTACCATGTCATCTTTATTTCCACTGCAAGTAATTCCAAAACGTCTCTGAAAAATAAATGCAAATAACTTCCACTTTAAAATTTAAATAAACTACCCTATGATTTTAAAGATTAAATACCTACCTATTTTTAAAAGATTTCTTAAAGAATACGCCATATTTTAAGGTTCCCCCATTATTAAAAAAAAAATCAAAACACATAAAAATTCTTTTATGTAAGGTTTCATTTATGAAATTTTTTAACAAAAACCGAATAAAAGAAAAACGATTAACTCATTCTGCTTATCGATTCAAGTTCACCTTTCATTAATTTTACCTTTCTCTACTTTTTTTTTTTGAAATTCTATATTCATAATACACTATAGCTTATTTAATATACTTTTATATAACATTTTTTCAGAGTATTTAATTTCCAATTACACAAACATGTACACATTAGAAGACAAATACATTAACATTTGATGAATTTCATTTATGTTCTTTAGTTAAAATATATTCCCATCTATTCATTTTTGATCCATTTGATGTGTTTTTTGGTCTGTTTAAGGGTGAATTTTCTATAACAATATACAAGAACAAGATGGTAAATAGTCTTTTTAGAAATATAAATCCTTAAGGTCATAAAGGTTCATCTCATCTTTTATACATATGCAATAAAACAGGATAATATAAAAAAAAATAATGTAAGAAAATATAAAAAGATACAAATCTTAAGGATTCATTTTATTTTATTAACTATCAACAAGAGAGTATAAGAGTACATATATATATTTTTTTTAAAATATATTGTTTTATAAAAAAAAGTAATGAGAATGTATAGTCTCAAAGGATATTTTATTTGATCCTTAAATAACGGTATAATAAAAATAAATATATTTAAATATGGTTATAATATTGTGAAACAGCTTTTACATATGGTTTGGAATACAATGATGACCATCAGGAAATTAAAATAAAAAGTCTTACATTAGATGGTTTGGAGATGGTCATCTTATTTTTTCCTTGGTAAAGAGGATTAAACACAAACTAAATTTTCAAATTTAAATTTTTTTAGTTTCCTTATACTCCTACCAACATTCACAACAAAAATAGTACTTTAAAATATTTGCATAACTAAGAAAAGGATCATGTACTACATCAATGACTATCAGGCATTTGTTGCTCGCTGTACTGTACTTTTGTTTCCGTTACTCTTCTTCCGTTACTCTTCTTCCTTTACTTCTATTCATTTTTGTTTCCTTTGTTTCCTTCTTCAATTTCTATGTAAACTGTTTTTTTTATGCAGGTTATTCTCTTCCAACTCCAGGTTCTTTTCCAGGTTCTTGTTATGCTATGCGAGGAACGTAAAAAGCTTCGTAAGCCAACCTTTGGAACTGTGCATAGTTCCTATAGGTTGTGTGCGGCTTTAATATATCAGAACCATAACCAATTTTAAAATAAACTTTGGAAAGGGGCTTGTCTTCCAAATGTACAGCTTCGTTTCGAGGAAAAATGATTTTCTGAAATCGGATTTATGAAATATAGAATTCCGGAATATTTATGATTCTGGAACATCTTTCGAATTATAATGTTCTCTTCTTCTATTCTTAATCATACCCATATGCATTACCAACTTTAGGGTAAACATTTAATGGGATATGGTTCAATATACGCGATAAGTGCATGACAAACAAATTTGCATTAGCTGTGTTACGCCATCTTGATAGTTCAACTGTGTAAGTGTAAGCATCTACCGCCATCCATGTTTTCCTTACGGTGATTGTACCCCTTAATACTATTTTCTATCAATAAATTATTTCGAAGTATTTGCAGATTTAATTGATTTTATACAACTTCCATTTATATTTCTTATATACTTTAAATTGGTGGGTTAATATTACCCACATTCCATCTTGTGGTTCCATTGTGCTTCTTTGTTTACTACTTCCCATTAAACCTATTTACACAAATATTAACTTTTGTGACTCCTTTCTCTCTGAATGCCAAAATGTAGTCTTCCTTCTAATATTTATTTTTAATTTTGCTGAGGTTCCCGAAGAATTCACCCCTTTCATTTCCATAGTCGCTCATAATTGAGAAGTCCTAAAAGTTGCATAACTGCTTGGATTACCATTTTGCTCCATTTTGAACTTAATTCAATATCATGAAAAGTTTTTAATTGCAGCTGATAAGTACAAAAATTACACAAGCATTAAATGAATAAATTAATTAATTAATAAATGTTTTTTCTACAAATATTCTATAAAGAAATTCCTTTTAATGAAATAGAATCTACAAAATCAATATTATATTTACATCAAACTCCACAATTTTACCAGTAATTTGATTAATATATTTTTCTAATATATTATTAATTTTAATTTATTTTTCAATATTTGCTTACAATATCAACAATGTTACTTAATTTTTTCAAGAAAATTAATATAAATCCATAATAAATTCCGTTACTTTATGTATTCTTAGAAGCACAGTTATTTGTGCTCTCTTTTCTCTCTTTCCCTCTACCTGTACCTTATAAAATATCATATTAATTTCACTTAAATTCCTCATCATAACGCAACATAAACATCAATTTTCATTAGTTGACAAACAAAATAACAACAACAACAATAAAAAATATCAGGTAAAGAAAATTAAAACATCTAAACGCAATTTTTGTAATAAAAAAGATGGGTGCAATATAATATCGAATATTGAAAATCAAATCAATCTACCATTTTCTTTTCCATTATCCTTCCATCCCCTCGCTCCAAAAAAAAGCTTAAATGAAAAAAAATTACAAAAAACCAAACAAACAAAATTTATGAAGGAAGAACAAAAACCAAAAACGAAAATGTGACAAATTTTCAATTTACTTTAACACAAGTGAATACAAAGTACACATTTTCAAAAAAAAAAAAAATAATAATAAAAGCAAAACCTAATCAAAATTGATTTATGTTCATTTATTATGTAAAACGCAAACAAGCCATCATCATCATTTCTTATTTTTTTTACCTGACATTGTCGTCATTTTGTTCATTTTCTATACATAAAAAAAAATCGTCATCGTTTGATAAATTGCCACAATCAAAAGCTAAAAAGCAAAAAACCAACAATACCGCTTCAGACAAGTCGATGAAAAATCAATAGAGTTATTATACAATATTACAACTTCTATTATATACCTTATATATACCTTCTTTATATTTAAACAAGAAAACTTCTATTGTGTATACAAAATTTATGATTCAATTGTATTTTAAATTTTTAATAACTTTAAGTTTATATCTCCTTATGAAAGCAACATACTTCACAATGAGGAAATACCGTTATTTTATTTCAAATCAAGTTCTCTTCTACTGTTGCCCATTCATTGGCGATAATGTAATGTTTTCCAATTTAATAATATTTCACATTTTAAAAGCAATTTTTGACATCTATTTAAATTCTTCATAGTAAGGAAATACCGTTAATTTGAGTCAAATCAAGTTCTTCTTATTTTAGTGTCTATTCATTGGCGATCGTGAAATGTTTTCCATTATTTTAAGATCCCACATTTTAAAAGCAGACTCTGTATTCTATTAAATCGTTTAATTTTATTATATTAGCTATAATCCATCACTACTTGCATTTGCCAACCATAGTATTTATTTCTTACCAATAAAGCTTCCTCGTTCAATGTTTGTCAGAACTATAATAGCTGACCCAAGACTTACTCTTTAGTCCTCAAAATGTGCCTAAAGTTCAATGACACTTGGTAATTACATTATTTTTGATTTAAACTCTAACAATTTGTTGCTTCCTCAAAAATGTCTTCAACATATTAAAAACAAAGAGGATTGATTGACAGAATTACCTTTCTAACACCTCACTAGAATTTTTATGTAATTTGTAATGTTGTCTTTGATTTTTTCCTTTGGATTAATTAATTTCACTTGATATTAAAGCCCAATACTGGTGCTAAAAAAAGTCCTAACATTTTGTAATTCCAATAGTAATCAATTTTGTTCTAAGTAGCGCTTTAAATTACTGACTATTAGAAACTGACAGGTATTTTCTAAAATATAATTTTTATAAAACATCGCCAAAACAGCATCCTCCAAATTTCTTAAATTATTTTTACACTATATACTGAAAACAAAATTTTCACTAAATATTTAAATTTTCATTGAATATTTAAAGAAAATTCAACAAAATAAAACAAAAAATAAACAAAAACAGTGCCATCTTTTATTAAAGATTTGAATCAATATGACAGTCCTATTTACATCTAGGTAAATAGAAATATTGATTTACAAAATTTTCATTAAAAATTATTATAAATTATAAAAAAATCTTTGCTGCTTATTTGTTTGCCTTGCTACCATATAATCTCACTACCTATTTTTTGGATGATATCTTCAATAACATTTTTTTTTAAGTTTGCTTGTATTGTTTAACTGTAAATCCCCTTCTCTTTTTAATAATTTTAATTTATTAACTGATGTCTTTCTTTTTGGAGCCTTATTTATCATTATACCGTTATGTGTTTTTTTTTTAAGATCAAGAATATTTTAATAAAAATGGAGATTTTACTTAATCTTTATCCTGTAACATCTTTTTAACCTTCAATATATATCTACCGCTTTATTCAGTTCTTTTAATACCCAAATATACTTTAATATCAGAATGTATAACAGAGATAGATAGCATCTGCTAAAATATATGTAAAGTTGTTTGCATGTCCTTCTTAAATATTTATGAAAAAAAGAATCCAAACAGAAGACATGTCCTGTTATAAATGTAAGGACGTCTTCTGTGAACTATATAAATTTCCATAGTGATAGTTATACTGATGTTAGTGTTGAAAGAAATCATTATTTTGAATCATCACTATCTGTTAAGAGGCTCAATAGGTTAGAGTGTAGAGATGGAAGGTGGATGTAGGTGGGGTATTTTTAAATATTTAATATTTTCTGTTCTTCTTTCTATCCCTGAACTTACTTCTTCTCCCTGTTGTGTACTCTCTGGCTCTTCTTTGAAATTTGTATTTCTTTGGATGTATCATGCCTAAATAGTGGAAGTATATTTATTTAAAGTTAAATACTAATACTGTTTTCTTTTTTTAAGAAAATTATTAATTTTTAATTGTATATATAATTATGTTCAATAGTAAGATGGATTTAAAAAAAATATGTTTGGAGCTTCATTTTCAGAATTGAGCAGTGGATTGATTAAATACAAGATTTTAAGCAGAGGCATAATTCGATATAAACTATAGCTGTGGACACGCAAATAAAGTCAGTGATTCCTCTAATGCACTAGTCCATATTTCCATAACTCAAACCCTTTTCGGCGCCTAAGTTGGCATCGACACTCCCTATTTCAATTTCTAGTCGTTTAGCTTACGCAAAAACAGTTATTTTTACAAACTACCATCTTATTTGGAGAAACTCACTATTCTTTTCTTACTTAACCTGAAGTAATATGCCTTAAAATGAAAAACCGTGTCCTAGTTTGATTTTATTTTACCCTCTGCTATCGATATAAACCTTAAGATCTGTACATCAGAATTTGTACATTATCTCCGGATCCAAACTAAATCTTCATCTTCTTAAAAACTCATCCAAAGTCTTAAAGTAAACAGATAGGGAAAATTTACCTACTTTTTAACCAAATCAATTTTCAAAAGATATGGGAAAAGGGTCACAATTAAAAAGGAGAGGAGATAAAAATTATAAGAAAACAAAAAAAAAACAAAAATCCATTTAATATCCTGTTTCCGTAAAATGATGGAAAAGTAAAAAGAAGACGTTGACATTTACAATAATTTTTAATAATAAGGTATGCGGGTGGATTATATTAAAAAAAAAAAACAAAAACAAAAAAAACAAAACAAATTATAACAAAAGAAAATGTTGGTAAACCAGGAAGATAAGGGACGATAAAAAAGTACAATATCTATATAAATACATTATTATATATAACTATATATATAAATGTATTTACTTGTATTTAAAATAAAAATTCCTGAAGACGACAGTCGGTCATTACATAAAAATCGATTATTTGTGTGTCAGAATTTTAAATTAACTAAATTTTTACTTATTTTTTTTTTTTTTTTTTTTTTTAAATTATAATTAAAGAAGCAACGGTAAATTCGGGGCTTATATAATATTTGCATATACAGTTAAAGAATTTTTTTAGAGGGGATAAAAAAAGTAATAATCAAATTTGACATGAAATTTCATCGTTTTTTTATTTTTGTTTTTTTTTTTTTTGTACAGGTGTGGGGTGAAAAATGAGCAGCAGCAGTACTTATATACTTATAATAACGTGCTATTGGGTATCAAGGTCTCAAATTTTTTTTAATATATTTTTTTGTCTTATGTTTTTTTTTTTGTGATTCTGTCATAACGTGTCTGTTCAACAAATTTAATTATTTATATACTTATATATTTTATACGACTATATACCTGTATATAATATATATGTATAGATACATATACAAGAAAGAAAATTAAATTATATACTTAAAGACGGTAAATTCTATCATTAATTTGAAAGAAGAAAAAAAAAAAAAACAACAAGTATAAAAAATTTTAAAATTTGTTTACTGGAGAAGTTCACGTAAATGTTTTGGAATTAAATGACAAGATGAAAAAATCCATAATATAATAAGTTTGTGGATTTAGTTGTATCATCATCTTCCAGAATTTAAGGAAATCTTCATGTACACAAAAGTTATAATATTAAAGTATTTTTTTATTATATAATCTGAATCTATTTTTAGTATTAATGTGTCCAGCCAAACTATAACAGGGAGTGATGAAATTTAAGTTAATTAATGTGTCCATCCAAACTATAACATGGAGTGATGAGTGATGTGAAGAGGATAGAGTAGATTGTGTCAACTCTAAGATACCCAAACGAATATTATATAAATATTAGATCATACGGTTAATTAATGTTGCGGAAAATTTTAATTCCTGCAGAACTTATAAGACTCCAGCTCTGTGTAAGAATAATGTAAGTTATATGACAGCAATTCGAACCACCCACAAAAAGGCATCTATTTTTTCAATAAACTATGGTAATTAAACTTAACTATTTTTGACTTTTGACAAACTTTCAAATTAGATATTAACTTATGCACATATTAAAGGAAAGATATTTGACAGCTACTTGAACCCTAGACTAACTAAATTTTGCAAAATTTTTGGCTATAACTCCTTTTCGTAAAATTTCAAATACTTAGTGTTCATTATATATTATCTTATGCTCATATTAAAGAAAAGTTGTATGTCAGCTACTCAAGCTCGCTACACTAGACTAACCAAATTTTGTACAAAACTTGGCCATAAAACTAAACTAATTTTGGCACAATTTTGTAAACAATAGTTATAACGGTTAATAAAAATTTTAATCAAAATATTAAATGAGAAATTTGCCAATTGCTGCATCGGATTTCCTTCTATGAAACCCTTAAACGTGTTAAATTTAAAAGTAACATAGAAATGATGGCGTTGTTTGCTCTTATCTTAATAATACTTTAGGGATAAATTTTTGCGATTTCTCGAAAGTCTTAGGATTACAAAAAGACCCAAAATTCTTCGTCATCTAACTAAAGCATCGATTCTACGTAAACTAGCGGTTCTAAATGAAACAAATGCACTTATAGGTTCAGTGGAATCAAATGTTAAAGCTTGTTTACAATCTTCTAAATAAATAACGGATTTCCTTACGATTTCGAACAATCTACGAAACAAATTTAAATTTAACAAAAATTAACGGTACATATAACGGTCACAACAACAAATATTCATTTATTTACTTTTAACACACACTGTAACGGACATAATGTTATATTTAAAATTTCAAAAAATTGTTGTTGGTGTCTAATATAACTTTAGAGTTGATTCGTTTTAATTTAGATTAGATTTCAAGAGATTTAAATAGTTTCAGTGTTGCCTTCCACTTTTTTTTTTATTCAACTTCCTTAAAAGATAATATAAAAGGTATCTGATTACCTTTTTTGTTTTTTAAAGATTAAATAACTTTAATAATTTATAAAAAAAAAAAAAAATTTTTGAAATTGAATATAATCTGATAAAAAAATTTAGTAAATACATATTTTTGGCCCACCCCATTTTTTACTAATTTAATTCAAAGAATATTTTAAATATTTTATAAGGAAAGTTTATATAGTAAAGATTAACTTTAAAGGGGATTAAGATAAAGAAAATTGAAAAAAGGGGATGAAAAAAAAAAAAAAAAAAAAAAAAACGAAGGATGGATTAAAAAGAAACAATTAAGAAGAGTTTAGGTATTTTATAGAAAACGTTTTTTTTTTTTGCACTTATTAAAAATTTTTTTTTTTTTTAATCTTCTATTTTAAAGTTTAATTGGAAACTTTTAAAAGAATATTTTATGAGAAGATATAATATTTTTCTACTTATAAATTCTTAATGAAAGTTTAATTTTTGCATTGCAAAAATGTTGAATAAAATTAATATTATTTTTTTTTCAAAAATAAATTAGTTTTTTGCAAATTTCATTATTGTTGGTTTTTTTTATACTTAATGAAAAAAAAACTTTCTTTTATAATTTTCGTAATCCAAAATTAATATTAAATGAGATTTATTTAAAAATGGTTGACAACTACAAAAAACTGATTAAAATTAACAGATAATTAAAAAAAAATAATATGATATATCAAGACTTAGTATTTTATTCAAGATTTATAGTTGTTAAACCAAAATTAAAAAATCCATCATATTCTCTGCAAACTCTGTAAGATTCTGTTGACATGTCCTTTATCGCCCAGAGAAGGCTTATAAAAATTAATTGTATCATGCATTCATTAAGGACCACCCTTGACTCCTGAGTATTTCAGATGCTTGCAAAAGTTTGCTTTGGTATCTATAAGTGCTTGCTAGTTAGATCAAAGTAAATTGAAATTTTCTCAATTTCAAATATCTTGGCATTTTTTGCTTAAGATTGGTCACGTCAAATGATTTATCTAATAAACTTAGTTTTGGAGGATAACATAATCTCTAGCAATTTATGTACCATGCTACCATCTACTTAACTTTTCATTGTAATCTTAAAGGCTGAAGCAGCTCTGATTAAACATTAAATTTTTTAAAGTTTTAAGAATCAAAATTTTAAAGCGTTTAGAATTGAGTTTAGTGGCCCTATATAAAGTAATTAAATGTTTTCAATTGGAGCTCATTAGTTCAACATCCACATCCATAAATTTTTTAATTGGTTGAATCGCAAAGTGACTAGAGTTTTTACCGGTTCCATGTTAGTAATTAAAATTGCTTTTGGATATTTTTAGATTTGATTGAGTTACTTATCATTGTTACGTTAAAACACATAAACAAATAATTATGTTTTAAGCTCACAGATGCACACATTTAGAGTTGTAACAACGTGAATTAATGGCATGTTGGTTTGATAAAATCAAATAGTATCTTGGAATGTCCTTTAAGTACAGTTCTAATACATTAGAAAATTTTATGTCTAGGATTTCCACTCTTGTTGTACTCTTACCTATGGAATCAAACACATTAGTTTTACAAATAAACAATTAGCGTTTACAAATCCTTCCCAAATTCCAAAAAAATGTTCTTATTATATTTACTTTAAATATCCTACAAATACTTTCCTTTAAACTTTCTTAAATAACAACGGCACGTATCTGCAAAAAAAAAAAATCACAAAACACATCTTTAAATAAAATTTATTTCAATTTGAACTAAATAATAGCAGGCATTTTGAATCCCAAAAAACACAAAAAAAAATTCCTAGCCAAAACCCCAAAAAAGAAAACCAAACCTTTTACTAATAATAGTTACAATTGTCGATTCAAAATAAGTTTGCCACATCATTCAAAAAATCACTTTCTTTCCGTTATTTTTTCTTCATTTAGTTTTCTCTTTTTTTTTCTTCTACCACATTTTTTTCATCCTTTTTATTTTTTTTTTTTTTTTGTTTTTCTTTTATTATTTTAAACGCATTTAAGTTCTCTTTTTTGTTTTGTTTTGTTGCTATATTCACTCTTTCCTTTCTTTTAAAAATTCCCTTTAACCTTGTATAGTGTTAAAAAACACCACAATGAAGAAAGATGAAAAATTTAACGGTAAAAGAAAAATAAAATAATGGTTAAAGAAAATTATATAAACTACAAAAAAAAAAAAAGAAAAACATCGTCATATAAAATACCGTAATTCCATGGCAATGAAGAACATAAAAAATGCGGGACAAAAGAAAAATCGCATCAAAAACAACAACAATAATAAAATTAAAAAAAAAATGGTAAAATATCAGCATTGCGAAAAATAAAACGTATGATACTCGTCTAATGAATGGAAATAACTGTACAAAAAAAATATTTTAAAAAAAACCGAATATGTTAGAAAAGAATTGTAATGAATTTTTCAAATTGAAAATGTGATATATTTAAATTTTTAAGGACTTTAATAATTGAAGAACATACTAGCCGCTCTGATCCCCAAATTGTCTTCAGTTTGTCATATGCAGAAGGAATGACTACGCAACGCAACTCTGCTGATGGAAAAATTAACTGTTTATGTTTGACAAGGCTTTATTTAGCTTCATTTTAATTATTTATCCTCGAACGATTGTGGCCAATTTCTCTGAATCGTATTAATGGTTTTAATAATTATTTTTCCAATTAAAATTAACAGTAGTTAGAAGAACCACTCCCGGAGTATAAATTCAAAAACTTTAAAGCACATGGAAATCACAAACAATGTTGTACAAACATGTATCTACCTAAAACCAAGATATCTCTGAAAAAATTAAATAACTTATGCGTCTGCTCAAAGTTTTCCTCAAAGTTTTCCAACAGCACAAATATCTCCATTCAAAGTATTATAACTGAAAACTAGAAAGACAACAGATCCATGTATAGTAAAATTCCATGCATAGTACAGATCCATGCATAGTACGCGACTAAACTCTGCTAATGGAAAATTTATTTTTCATGGCCTTATTTCGCATATGGAACTAAAGGGTGTGGTTTGGTGTTTTAAAGAACCCCATAAAAGTACCAATAGGTTGCTTCCAAAGTTTTTCACCGTCACGTATTATAGACAAAAAGCAACTGCTCTTATAGCCAGAAGAATTGATTAGGGATACGCTTTGAAACTTATTAAAAATTAGACATCTTAATGTCTAAGAATTCTATCTAGAAACCCACCTCCACAGTTGTCAGAATATTAGTAAGTACTCTTTTACTTATTTCTCTGCTACGTGAGGTCTTTAAATATTTTAAGGAATCCTAAATCGAGCAGAAGAATAGAATTAAATGAAAAGTATAATTCAGATTATTGACTATTTAATGACAACAGCAGGTCCAAAGCTTCTGTAATTTTATTATAACTATATTATTAACAACTTTGTCAGATACATCTTGTATTTAACCAAGAGCGAATAAGACTTCTTAATCTTGTCGGCGCACTACAAATCCAGAAATGCTAAATTAAGTCTAAGAATAGGAGGCATTTTCTTCACAAAAAAAAATAAACTATCAGTAGTAAAAGAAGCAACACCAGACATTACTATTACTATAACTTAGAATATATGACTTCTAATAGATAATAGAAATGATGGTACCTATTAAACATAATATTGTTGATTTATCTCAAAATACATAACACAAAAATTCAGGTTTAAAAATTTCATTGAAATTCTTCACTATCATTCACTATCAGTTCTTACTTCATTTTCCCCAACTTCTACGAATCTATAAAGTCTTGAACATCGGAATATCCCACTACTCTTATGCTTAACAACATACAAAAAAAAAAAAAACAAGCAAATAATAACACCTGTGTGTGAGAATGAAGATGCTAATATCAGTGCAAAATGTGAACTATCATAAGGAAGGATAACGCAGTTCCGCCTTTTTACATTTTTTTTTATCTCGTTTTACGTCGCATCTTCGGTAGGTAGTCCCGTATTCTTTAAACTAATACTTTTCTTTTTTATCTTCCGTTAGAAAAGAGAAAAACGCCAACTAAATTTAAATGAGAAATAACACAATTTCATAAAAACAGAGAAATAACGCTCAAGGAATTTTAATGTATTTAAAGAGTGGGTGAATTGGAATGAATGTACGAGTATATGTGTACACTTAGGGTAATAGAAGAAAAACTTTTTCGCTTATTTTCTTTGAAGAAAATTGGTTTGAGAATATTTTTAAGTGTAATAATAATATATGAATATAATAGAATAAAAAAAAAGGGAATCATATACCATTATCTTTAGTTTTTATATTATCTTAGTACACCTGGTTGCGTTCTAGTCTTTATATTTTGCGTTCTACGTTTTGTTGTTTTTCTTTTTTTTTGAATAGATACAATCGTGACGCATAGAAAACGTTCTTCTTGTGTTTGTTTTACTTATAATTTTTTTTAAAGAAGTGTTCTGCAGCGGTAAGATAAAAGAATTCTCTTCAAATTGTTTTGTGTGCCTGGTAGAAGAAGAAAAATAAAAAAGATGATAGCGATAAATAGAAAACATGGTTGGAAAGATTAGAAAAAAAAACTTTCTAGAAAATAACAGATATTATTTTTTCAAATACCTGTGTAGTAAAATTTGATTTTCTAAAAAAAATTTTAAAGTTATGGGAAAATATATTAGAATTTATATAATGTTGAAAGTGTGTGAGAAGGCAGTCAGTTAAATTTGGAGTTTCTAAAAACAACTTTGAATTGACTTTCTGGCTGCTGGACCAGAATTCAAAGGAAAGCTAGAATTCAAAAGACCCCTTAAAAACAACTTTCGACTTATTTGATTCTATTTTAGAATCCCAAGAAAAGCTGCTTAAAAAAGTTTTACACTATTCCTACTAGGTATTAGGTTAAAGTTTTAATGTATCAATAGTGAATTTTAAATCCAAATGACTAAGCTCCCAGGATTTTGGTTTGCAATTTCCTTCATTAGTATGAAGCTAGTCCAGGTGTTAATATCGATGCTGAGAAAGCTTCTATAGGATAACAAAACTTTCTATATTACATAGGAGATATTATGACATTAGGGGGAGTAATTCATTCGCAGACTTTGTTTCTAGACATAGACTTAAAACTAATATCTAATACCTATGCATTTGGATAAGTGTTATATTAATAGACACTTAATTAACTTTAATATATTAACGGTAGTAGAACTTGGTTAAGCTTAGAAAACAGTTTTACTATTTAACCCTAAGTTTTTCTAAGCCACAGACAAAACGAAATTATCATTTGAATATAAAATTCAAATAACTCTATAGCTAATTTATTAGTTCTGGAGATGCTGAGGCGATGAATGTCTCGTTATTAAGCGTTTACTTCTTATACTTCCTTTCGAGGCGCATCAGACTTATCTGAATTACCACATGCATAAAACAATTATGCTCTAGATTTTAATCTCCATGAGATATTCATTCTTGCCCCCTGAGCGAGATTAACTTTCACTCTTGTGTCACTCGCCAGTTAGCACCTTTTATAAGATTACCCTTATTTAAATACTGTATTAGTGCAATATTACTCAAGTGTACAACTTGTTGTAAAGTAAAAGTTAAGGGAGCTAAAGTGTATTGGTGTAAAAATCTGTGATACGCTTATGCGGGTTAGACAGGACACGTTATAATTTATAATAACTAACTCCAATCATAATTAGTTCCAAACAGGCATGTCATTAACTACAATAATGAGAACACAATGTTGTTTTATTAAGCATCGTCCTTAACTTATAATTCACTCCCTTAAAAAAAATAGAAAATTGAAATAATCTATTATTGTACACCCTGTTTTCACTCAAAATTTCATACAAATTATCTTGTCCTCTTCAAAAAAAATTTCTTATTAATAATTCATTCATAAAATATTCATTTCAAAACGCTTTTAACCTAGAAAGCAATTATCAAAGTTAATATTTTAATAACATTTTACAATGTATATAATATAAAATATAAAATAGAAAAATAATTATTAATAATTTATAATTTTTATTTATTCTTTTACAAAATTTTGTTTTTTCTTTTGCTGAAAAAAATTTTCCTGGAAAATTAAAACTGAACTTCAAAAGTAAAAAAAAATTAACCTTCGGCTGATTTGTACAAAATGTAAAAAAATTGTTTAAAATAAAATATTTTAAAGAAAAATTTATTTAAAGTTTTTCATAAAAAATAATACAAAAAAAAAAAATTTTGAAATTGAAAAATAATAAAACACAGAAATACAAAAAAAAAAGAAATCACAAATTAATTTTATGTCCCGAGGTGAATTTTTAAATTATTTCTTCTGTTTTTCCTTGAAAGTGAAAACATCTCAGCTTTTCATTTTTTTCTTCGTTTTAAAATTCCTTTCAAGGTTAAAAAATAAACATTATTTTACAAAATTTTTTTCGTAAATGGGATCTAAAGGATTTTTTTAAACTTAATCTTTCTTGTTTAGTTACAAAAATATATCTGAAGATACAATGTTTAATAAGAAAATTAGGAAAATGAGAATATATACTCTTTTCACATGAAGTTGGTCTTCAGTTTTAGCAAATAGCTTTAAGTTTTAAAATTAAATTGGTCTGTTTTTAATCACTCCCGTTTCTTGGGACGCAGAAGTTGGAACAAAATATTGGGAAATTGGCATTCATCGATGCTATTTAGTAGAACATAAATAGAGCAATTACAGTTAAAAAAGTTTTACTTTTAATTTTTAGGTACCAAGTTTTGAGACTTACCTTAATAAAATCCTTTTCCATTTTCAGCTTCTACAACAGAATTGAGCACTAAGTTTTGCTATTTATATGATTTTGATTACTGGATGTTAAGATGCGAGAGCGTTTACCCTATAGACTCAATTGCTTTGGAAAAACCCAATTCATTTGAAAATAGAAAAATTTCATTTGAAAAGGGCCAAAGTCATGTGAAAAGAGGATAATATATAACATTTTTATGTTTCAAGTTTGTGGGGAGAAGCTCTTCATATTTTTCAGAAATAAATTTTAGATTCAAATGCCGAAATTAGATGTAAATTAAACAAAACTAAATTTAAAGGTGAAAATCATTTTTCTAGGAATAAATTTTGAATTATAAAAAACCTTGAAAATAATATAATACTATGTCCTGCAGGATTTAATTCTGTAAGAAATTTCAAATTCCATAAATTGTATTAATTTACACAGAAAATAGGTAAATTGGTTTGAAGAACAGGTATTTTTGACTTTATACCAGACTTGTAAATCAGCGAAATCAAATGTGAAGCTCAAGTCACGCAACCCTATTTGGTAATCGAATGTAAATACTTTCCAAAAAGATACAGACCTTTATTTTGTAATCAACCATAATAAATTTCATAAAGTGACCGCATACATAAACGCAAATAGGTATGCAGGAACAAATGGTTTGGTTCCGAAACTAATGCCCACCTGGCATAGACAGCAAAAGCCGGTCCTTCAAGGAAGCACGAAATGGATTGCGAAGATTAGGGCTACGTTAGTGACGAAGAGTTGCTTGAGGAGGAAACGCGAAGGGCTGACTAGAATATAGATTTTGTTTGAAACCTGTTAAAAATATTCGCATTTTACAGTTTATTACAAGTATAATATTTCTTAAGTGAATTACAGTCTGTAGCTTTAAATTTCTTTTAGAATGAGAAATAAAATCTACCGCGAAATTTTGCGAATAAGGCTTTATTTCTCAACTCAATTGTGAAATAAGGCCTATTAGAATTCATTGTCCCTGCCAAAATTTTCATGAATGACTTGGTTATCATCAGGGATTTATTTAGAAGGCAAACATCACAATATTTCCAAAACGACATTTTTACTAATGAATAAAAAATGATTCATTAATTTTTAAAAAAAAAAATATTAAACTTATAAAAAATTCAAATACCAAAAACTTTTCATGAATTTTAATTTTAATTATCAACAAAAGAGTAATGGAAGTTTAAAAATATTTAAATTCAATAATTATAAGTTAATAATTCAATTTTTAATTAATTTAGTGTAAAGATAATTAATTTGTAATTTATTAAAATAATTTTTTAATTTAATAATTTATTTTATTAATTTTTCTTCTTAAAATTTGAAAATAATAAATGTCACCGATTGTCGTCTATTTATATAAATAGGGTTTTATACATGCTACTTATTTGACTTTTAAGCTAACAAACCTGTCTCTAGGTGTACTTAGGTGTACCATTTTAGAACAATTAGGTGGACTTAGGTATACCAGTACCGGACATAATATATTTTTCTTATAATATAACTTATATTAATAAATTCCACTTACTTTTTACATTTACTGGAATTCAAACCCTGGCCTATTAAACGAGAGGTCGGCAATTTAACGGGAATTCCAACCAGCGGTTTTAATTATAAATTATTAAATTATTCAGAAACTTTGAGGAATGCGACTTATTATAACATATTCAACGAGTCCCCCAATGCATTCTAGCTTTTTTTTGAAGATTTATTTAGTGATCCATCTCATAGTCAATAACTGCACTCCCATTTAATATAACTATGGGAAAGAATGTTTCCTTTAGCTTAATTAGGCTTCCCTTTAACTTAGTCTTATAAATTTTTAGCTTAATTTTTACGCCTGTTAGAAGATAAAACGTTTGAATTTGTTTTGAAAAATACGATTCTTTTTACTCAATAAATGTTTCTGAGCCTTGGCTTACTTGTATAGTTAAAATAATTATAAGCATCTGTGAGGCAGAATATGTTAATGGTAATTTGGTATTAAAAGCCACCAACCATATTTTCTGCTGTAATCGTAATATCTTCTGTCATTAAATTTTAGCTAATGTCAAAGCGCTTAAAACTCTACCGATTTATGAACTCAAGTTATTATTTATATTAATAACTAATACATGAGCCGCGCCAAGCAGTTTGTGACCGAACAAGCCAAATAATATGTATGTTCTAAGCAAGTAAGTCAGCCACGACTGGCAACTTTGTGATCAAATAAACCAAATATATTTTTTAAACAAATAGATGAGCCGCTACCGGCAATTGTGTGACCGAATAAGCCGAATAATAATTTATAATAAATACCAAACTTTAATATTAAAGCCCCGAAATACTTAAATTATAAAATCAAATTGACTTGTTTGCCTTTTTAATGTCAATATTTCAATTTTGTCATTTGAATTTAAAAAAATTCCACAACTAAATAACAAAAGGTATTTTGATGTTTGTTTCATTAAAATTTAAAGTCATCTTAATATGCTGCTGTCAAAATATCAAATGAAAAACTAGAATTTTACACATTTTTTAGTTTTTTCTTTTTTTATAAAAAACCTTTATAATCAAAAACATTTTGTATGTATGTATTAAAAGTCTATTTGCTTTCTTTTACTTTGTTTATTTTTATTACCTACAGATGTCATTACCTTTTCACGCCTTCTAATCTTTTCAAAAAAATTGTTGGCTGTTACATGGCATTTTTAGTTGATAATTTTCTTTTTTCTTTGAATGGTTTTTTTTTGTTTTTCTTACTTATTTATTTTTTTTTTTGCATTTAATCC
This sequence comes from Dolichopus griseipennis, assembly GCA_963082915.1. Classification (NCBI taxonomy): domain Eukaryota; kingdom Metazoa; phylum Arthropoda; class Insecta; order Diptera; family Dolichopodidae; genus Dolichopus; species Dolichopus griseipennis. The sequence goes on along the minus strand of OY720444.1, from coordinate 67,007,956 downwards.
TGAATTGAGTTTTTTAAGGCTCTCAAAAATAGAAATCTAGATAAAAAAAAAAGAAAGCAAAGTAAAAAAGGAAGAAAATTCGCATGAAAGAAAAGAACAAAACATTAAAAACGAAACAAAATGCATGTAGGCAAAATTATTCTGGTGTTGTTAAATTGTTTTAAGATATTTGGGTCTATGTGGTAAAAAAACCAAATTTTAATTAAGACTATGGATATAAAATTGTACCTATACGGTAACTAAATGTACTATAAAAGAATAGGTTATAAATTCCTCAGTTAAAAAATATCGAATTCTTCTGCCCAACAAAAGTGCTCCATCATTTTGAAAACGCTTAAATCCGAAAATTTGTGTGATCGTGTATATATGTGTGTTAATGTCTGTGTATATGTGTATGTTTATGTGAAATTCGATGTGAATGCCTTCTTCGTCAAGAGTTAACTTAAGTTTGTATGTAGACGGTACAAATGCGTCCCAGGAATCCAGACGCCCACATGAAAAGCCATCAGACTTTCGAGAAATTTCGAGTTCTAACCGCCAGAATGATTTCAATTGTGTATCCAACGTGGTCACAAACTTTAACATCATCGATTTTGGTCAAAATGGAGTTGTTGATATTATTGTGATGTCCGCACTAATATGTGTTACCACACAAAATTTGTTGCTTCTAGCTTGAAAAATGTAGATGTTATACCCTAAAAACTCAATGACCAATGTTTTTACTGGTATGACTTGTAATAATAACCAAACTCTTTCGTATTTTAAAAATTGATATTAATTTTTTACTAGTATTTTCTAAAGTCCACTTTGGTTGTTATTCCAATTTTATGAAATAAGATTTTTATTTTTGAACAGCTGAAGTTCAATTTTGGCAAATCACAGGGTCCAGAGATTCAAGATTTTTCGGGAATTTCAAGTTCTAATAATTTATTGAAATGTCACCCGATTTTTGGTATGAATGCTTTTTCCCCTAGAAGAAATAACGGAATAGGGGAAGCTCCTATACAAAATAATCGAATTTTACGAGAAATGTTAAAAAACTTTACAGACTTTACAATGCACACCATATACAAGAAGAGCTTATACAATTCATGTTGGATTCATGTCTACGTTTTTCTTAGTTCCAAAATTCTATTAGACAAATCGCACTTAGTTCATTTAACACACTACTGAGGGACATATGAAAAAAAAAACATAATAACAACAACAAAATAAATTTTAAACAAACTGAATGAAAAAAGAAAAACTTTAAGGAAAATCCTTTTTCCGTATAAAAAAAAAAGAAAAATAAGATAAACGCTATAAAGAAAACGTTAAATGAGAAAAAAACAAAAAAAAAAAAAATGACAAAAGGATTCAGGATTTCATATTTTTTTTCCTCCTTTGCTTTTCCATTATTATTATTATATTTTCTAAATACAACAACTAGAAAAAGATGTTGAAAAAAAAAAATATACAGTTATCTAGGATAAAAGTAGAAGAAAAAAAATTAAAAAAAAACACAACAAAAAAAAGGACATTGTTCAAGATTTTTTTTCTATTGTTATCCTTTAAAAAAAAAGTTTTTTTTTTTTTTTTTTTTTATACACACATATATAAAATGTTTGTTAATTTTTTCTGACAAACAAAGACTACAGAACATATTATACAATAGTTAAAAGCGTATGAGGCATCAAACTACAGTACATACATTCAGAATATAATGGAATATAACAATAGAAAAGAAAAAAGTTTCTATCCTGTTTGTTTTTTTTTTTTCGTCCTGCCTTTTAATTTTTTTGGAAAATTGTTCTTTAAAAGTGTATAATAATCTTTTAACTATTGTGAATTTATATTCTATGCTTTGTATTCTGGGTTATTTGATATCGTTGATGTTGCTTTAAACTAGAAAAAGAAAAACGTTTCTTTGAATTTCGAAAAATTTTAACGAAAGTCGGATTTTTTGTTTTTTTTTTTTTTTGTCGTCTTAGATAACAAAAAATGAAATCTGTTTAAATACATTTTGAAATTTTTATTCTTTAATTTGGAAGGATTCCCATTCCCAAAATTTGTCTGAAAATAATTTTTTTGCAATATTTTTAAATAATTATTTTCGAATTTTTTTAAAACTTTAAATTATAAAAATTTAGGTCAGATTTTTGCATTTACACTTTGATTAATTGTATGTTTAAAATTTTCGAGTACGCCCCTCCCCCCCTTTAAAAAATTTTAATTTTGAAAATTAAAGTGCTTTCAAACTTCACTTAAAATAGTAAGTTTCATTTAAAGCTTCATCAAAACATGATAAATGGGATGTACTTAGTATAGATCAAATCGTTTTCATCCGGATATTCTTTACTGTTTGCTCATGGACTTGGATCCTTTTAAAATGAATTTGGTGTTTTTTCTAAAGTAAATTGGTCGTTTTTCAAATAAAGTTGGTCCTTTTTTTTTAAACGCCCCCGCATTTGGGAAGTCGAACTGACATGATTTGAAAAAGCTAGTCCCCAATGCTATAACAGAAATGTGAAAGGGAAATAAATTTAAAATAAGTCCCAGTCCCAGTATTTAGGTTCTACCTTTTATGTAAGTACCTTTTTTCAAATATGTTGATTCCAAGAAACGAGGCTTCTTAAAATAGAATCACATAATTTGATAATTTAGGACCATTTGCATTTGAAAAAAACTCAAATTAATTTAAAATAGGCAAATTTGAAGTGTAGAAAGTATTTCTAAAAGTATTGCTATATCTGAATTTTAATATATTAAATAATTTGAATTATTAATTCAAAATAAATTTATTTCATGACTTCTAATTAAGTACATGGTGTTCATTAAATGAACATGATTCAATAATTTGCTTAATAACATCCATGTTTAGTATTATAACCTAAGAAATAGCAATTCTATAGAAAAAGTAAGCCTTCAATCTTTCTGATGTCTATTGGATGTTGGCGGACATATGTCCAGGAGTGTGAATTGAATTTTTGATAAAATGCTTCTGTATTCATTTCGATTCATTGATATGTGTACCAAGTCAGCAATATTTGATGCACCAGGCCAGTTCCTGATGTTACGTAACCGAGACATTTTGTTATCGAAAATGTTTCTTATGCTTCCAATTTTATTTTACCCGACAAGCTTTAGGAGCTCGAACTTTTACATGACACATGTTTACAGAAAGATTTTTATCTTTATAAAACAATTATGACAAAAATACCTGTGTCCATCTCAGTGTTCATTAAAATTAAAATGTTATATGCTGTTTCCATCTCAGTACCGACCGCTATTACAAGAAAAGCGTATTACGTTATCTCTTATAAATTTTTTTTTGTATTATATGATTACTTACTTTAAAGCAACTACTTATCTCTTATTTATTCATGGAATTGTAAGGACAACTCTGTTTATTAAAGATGCAATGACTCATTATTTGTTTCATAATTTCCAAGTAGATTTTTGAAAGGTTTAAATGCAAATACAGAGATATTGACTTTTTAGTCCTGGTGTTGAACAATAATATTAGAAACTAAAAAATAATAAAGAATTGCAACGTAATATAGTTGAGATAATCATTATGTGCTGATAATATATACAATTTGTTAGTATTTTTATATCTGTGAGTTTTTTTTTTTTTTTTCTTTATTATAAGTATTCATAAATTACATTAAATCAATTAAAATTTAAATAAATAATATAAACATTAAATTAGCTACTTGGACCGTGGCCTGGGCTATATGGTCCTTAAATTCAAAATTTAGGAATCTCTTTAACGAGTTCCTGCCCAAAATTAAAATCAAAAGTATAAAGAGTTTTTTTTTTTTTTTTTTTTTTTTTTTTTTTTTTTTTTATATTTAATAAAAATAAAACAAAAAGAAACAAAAACACAACAAAAAAGAAAAAAAATAACCAATAACATTCCCTTTAACAAAAGTTATAAAATTAAAGTAGTTTTAAGTATTTAACATAAGTGATTAATATAATAAACAATTCATCAAGTTATTGAATTAAATTCATTTAATTCTCCCTAACAACAAAACACATTCAATCCAAAATGCTAACTTTGCAACACAAATGTTCTAATCATTGATTTAAACTTAGGTAGATTTTCAATCCGTTTAAAATTTTCTGGCAGCTCATTATACGCTTTTAGACAATTATATACGACATTGTTTGTTTGGTTATTAGTACGGAATAATGTAAGGTAGTAATTTGCTTTATTACGAGTATTGCGGTTGTGAATATCGATCATTCTGTTTAGAATAAAATTATGCTTAATTTCATTATTAATAATCTTAAACGATAAGACATATAGTTCAAATTTACTTATATTTGCTAAACTAATATATTGTCTACAGTATAACAGGCTTGTCGGATGTCGAATGGGGTATCGATTAATTACCTTTATACTTTTTTTATGTACGATATCTAGTTTGTTTAGATAGATATTCGCGGCTCTACCCCAAATTGGGTTGAGATAACAGATGTGTGATTTTATATAAGATGTATAGATCGTATATAAAGCTTCCTTAGAAAGAAAATTCTTTAATCTATGTAGGATGAATATGTATGGCCCTATTCTTTTTATTACATTATCAATGTGATTACACCAGTTTAAATTATGGTCTATATTTAATCCTAAATAATTAAAGTTTTTGACAATTTCAATATTCTCATTTTCGAAAGGTATATTTGTTCCTAAGTTCCACGATTTGTTTTGAAAAATAATTATTTTTGTTTTTTTTACATTTAAACTGATCCTATGCTTATTTAGCCATTCTTGAATTATTTCAAGATCATTTTGAATTGAAAGCTTTACACTTTCTTCACTAGTTTCAGCGTATTTTAGGACCGCATCATCTGCGTATAATTGCAGATCTCCCTTTAAGTTGAGACGAGCTAGATCGTCAATATATATCTTAAAAAGATCCGGTCCTAAAATCGAGCCTTGCGGTACACCTTTATAAATAACCTTTTCCGAACTATATGTGTTATTAATGCGAACTCTTTGCATTCTGTTTTGTAAATATGATTTAAAAAATTGTAGTTGTATACTGGTAAAATTAAAGTTAGCAAGTTTAAGCAATAATATTTGGTGGTCAACACAATCAAATGCTTTTTTTAAATCAAGAAATACGCAACTCGTATATTTTTTGCTGTCAACACTTTTCGATATAAAGTCGGTTAGATTCAGACATGCAGCTGTAGTATTAGATTTCATTTGGAAACCAAATTGTTGCTCACTTAAAATATTATTATTAGAAAAAAAATTATTCAATCTATTTTTTATTACTATTTCAAAAATCTTAGAAATTGCAGATAATATAGAAATGGGCCTATAGTTTGAGCAATCTGTATTACTTCCACTTTTATAAATTGGAATTATAATAGCCGCTTTAAGTTTATTCGGAAAGATACCGTCACGAAATGATTTATTAATTAATTTAACGAAAGTTGGAACCAATCGATCTGCAAAGCGTTTGATAAATTTCGTAGAAATATTATCAATTCCAGTAGCTGCTGCCGCATTTAATGTGCTGATAGCTGTGCAGACCTCTTCAGAATTTGTTTCAGTTAATTGAAAATTAGAGAAGATACTACGTCTGAATTGATTCATATAAACATGATCAAGGGTAGTATTAGGTACGTTAATTTCTTTTGTTACATGTACAAAGAAATTATTAAAACATTCCGAGATTTCTTTTTCATTTTCTATTGCTTTATCATTCTGACATATTATTTTAATTGAATTTTTCTGCTCGATGGAATCAGTGTTAAACATGATCTCTTTATATAAATTCCACAGTCTTTTCGTATCACTGGGGTGCAAAGATATTCTGTCAGAGCAGTATTTTTTTTTTTCCTCAGTGATTAATTTTTGAACCCTATCTCTATATTTAAAATATAAGTTAATAATGCGTTCATTACCCACATATTTTTTCCTGTATTTATTAAATGAGTCTCTGATTTTCATTACTCTGAGAATCTCTTCAGTCATCCATGCCTTTTTTATTTTAGTATTTTTTATTTCAATACGTTCAGTATTATTATTTATTAAAGAAGTAAGATTATCAATGATTTCATCAGCTTCACTATAAGATTCAATATTTAGCCAGAAATCATCAATAGCAATGTTGGCGTAGTTTAAAATTGTTTTATATTTTACGTTATTACTTTTTTTGCACTTCCGATCAGTACTGATAAAAAGCATTTGATGATCAGACAAAGAACAGTCTAGAACATGTATATGATATTCCCTCTCTACCATGTCAGTTACAAAATGATCAATTATTGTTTTTGATTGTGATCCAAATCTAGTTGCAAATTTTTTGGATATCTTATTGCAAATCAAAAAACCATTACTTAGCAACATATTTTTATACGATATTATTTCAGAATTGTTAACATTTAATAAGTCTAGATTACAATCACCTACTATTATAGTTCTTTTAAGGTTTGAAGTTAGCTCATCAAATCTATTAATAAAGTTCATCGGGTTTGTCTCGTGTGATCTATATATGCCAATAATATTAAAATTTTCCTTCGTTAGCTTAATTCCCAATATTTGGCTAACTTCAAATTCCTCACTAATAATAATATTACTAGCAAAGTGATTTCTTATGTAGATGGCAATTCCACCGTAAGGTTTGTCTCGATTAATGAAATACGAATCATACCCTGGTAGATTAAAAAAAATATTTTCAGAAGAAAGAAGCCATATCTCAGTTAAAACAATTATATCTACATCACATTTAAAACTTTCAATTAATGTTTCTACTTCAAACAATTTTTTTCTTAAACTTTGTATGTTTAAGTACAATATATTAAAGTTATTTTGATATTTTAAGCTCATTGAATTTGAATCATAATGTAAGTAATGTTCCACTCTAAAATGGTTTTCTACGTTCTCTGTTTCATCTAGGTGCATTTGTAATAAAAAAAAACAATTTGGATAATTTGGATAATTTGGATAATTTGGATAAACATTGTCAGCTGTTCAATATGATCAAGATTGTATGTAAAAATTAATATTATTTTTAAATAATATTTGACATTTGTTCTTGATTTGTCAAAATTTGTTTGAAACCTGTTTTTATAAATTATTATTGTTATTAAAAATTTTTTTAAATAAAAATAATAAGGAAATTAAATTATTAAAATAATTAAATAATGTGAAACAAAGTGAAATGTATAAAGTGAGAAAAAATTTAATATGTAATTTATCAATGATTAAAATCAGTATGTCAATCACTATGAAATTGTATAATATAGATAAAATTAATATTGAATTTAATCGAAGAATATTTTTAATTCTATTCATATTGATTGGAATTATTATAAAGAATATTAATAAAAGTGTATTATTGTAAATTAATTTTAGAAAAAGAAATATTGTAATTAAAGAATTAAAGTATAAATTTGTTTTAAAAAATAAAAAATGTTTCGAACGTATTGCTTTGTATACATAGTAATTATTTTTGTTTTGTTTTAATAAATTAATAAAAAAATGAGAAAAAAATATTAAATTTAATATATGAATGTACATATTTTCATAAGCAATGTTATAGGTTATGCAAAAAGATAGAATTGTTCCAAAAAATATTAAAAAGTGTAAATTTAATCGAAGAATGAAAATATTTATATTGATTGGAGTTATTATAAAGAATATTAAAAAAAGTGTACTATTGTAAATTAATTTTGAAAAACGAAATATTGTAATTATATAATTAAAGTATAAATTTGTTTTAAAAAATAAAAAAAAAAGTTTTGAAAATATTGCTTTGTATACAAAGTAATTATTTGCATAGTTTTGTTTTAATAAATCAATAAGGAAATATATATGCAATTTCATAGTGAAATTTATTGAATAAATAGTAGATGCCAAAGAGAAACAAATTAATATTTGATGAATTATATTGTACCATGTTAGTAAGAGAATGTTATAGATTAAGTTAATTTTTGCTATTGATTTTATTAAATTGTTCAAGATTAAACGAGAAAAAGAAATTAAATTTAATATATGAATGTAATAATTTTCAAAAGCAATGTTATAGGTTATGTTAAAAGTTAGAATTGTTACAAAATTGTTAAAAAATATTAAAAAGTGTAAATTTATAGTTAATTTTAAACACAAAATAATAATATAAATAAAATAAATTTTTTTTTTTAAAAATGCAGAAAGTTTTGAAATGGTTATTATATGTAGTATAATGTAGTTATTTGCAGAGTTTTGTTTTAATAAAACTAATATCATAAAAATGTTCAATTCTAAATACCTTGGAGTTGTCAGTTTTTCGCAAGAAGATTTTATTATTTTTGATCCACAGGAATTTAAACTTTTCTGATATTTTAAGCTGCTTAGCCTCGTAGTATAATTTTGATTGTAGCGAAGTAAGATGGTGTCGAAAAAATATTTGTTTGTTTCCATGTTTCTCCAGTCCTACATCCGTTGTGAAAAGATTTTTGTAGCTGGATTTCTTCGACATTATTTCATCTTTATCTTTATCAGATTTCAGCTTGATCAAGTATAGAGTATTTTCTTCATTTTTATTATTTTTGGAAAACTTTTTTATACTGGATACTTTTATGATGTTCTCCTTAGGAATGCTAGCTTGGATTTTTTTAAAAATAGTGTGTACAGTATCCACTGGATCCTCGATATTTGAAGGTAGACCAGAAAGTACTATATTGTTGTAATTTTTTTGCTGTTCACTTTCATCTAATTGGGATTGCAATTTATTTACGATGCTTTCCAGTCGAATTGTTCTATTCTCAATGACCTTTATTTCCTCTTTATAAATTTTACGTGAAATATTTTGTTAATCATATTATGTTTAACGTTATGATTCATTTCTTTTTGTGAGTTATCATATTTAAAGAAAAATTTAGTTAGTGAATAATTATTTATATGGCTGTATCATATTTGGACCTCTGAGTTATATTTCTGAAGTGATAATCTTAAATGAATTTAATTGAAGAATTTTTAAGAATTGAAAAACTCTTTTAAATTTGGTATTGAAAACTTCAACAATTTCCTATTCAGAAGTAACAACTTAATGAAAACTGTTTAATAAGCAGATACTAATCAATACCATTGATTTGCGAACCTAAAAGCATTATTGAGAACCTATATTATAAAAATAGCATTATTGCGTTCCTACAACTGTATTCAGCTTTGTTGAACATGCCTTCTGAAGAAATCTTAAAATTTGATCCCACTGAATACAGAATATATTTCTAAATTCCATTTCTTCTTGGTAAAATTTAAATAAATCAAAAATAATAAAAATATTATTCCATAGAATTTCTTAAGGCTTTACCTGGAAGTTCATGGAAAAATTCTTGAATTTTAAAAATTTAAAAAAAAATTTAAAATCTCTTTAAAAAGAAAAATTAAAACGAAGAAATAAAACACCATAAGAATAGAATTAATAATAAATTGTGAATTTTATTTCTTGAATAAAATATAAATATAGCCCTAAGGTCCTCTTTAAAGTTTTCCATTTTTTTTTAATAAGTTCCACACGCATATGATTTTTAAATTTTTATTCTTATTTTTTTTTAAATAAGAAGGAAAATAAAAATTTTTTCATAAGTGATTCTAAGAAAACCAGAAGAAAAAGTTTTGTATTTGTTGTTTTTTTTTTTGTAACAATATGTGTATGTGTAAATAAAATTTATTGAAAAGTTTGTCACGTACAAAAACAGAAGTAAGCCATCTGAATTGAACATAAATATAATACCTAACCTACCTATATGTCTTAACTTATAATGTATATATATATATATATAATATACATACAAATGTATATAATATCCTTCTCTGTAAATATTATTTTATATTTTTCTTTCTCATCATTACTCACCTAAAATTAGTTTAAAAAATGTATCATTTAAAATGTATGTTACTTTACAAATTATATAGTAGTATACACTACATTACAATTAACTAAGGTCACGAATATAAAGCGTGCAACACATTTTATAATTTCAATATCTAATTTTTATAATGTAAATTTATTTTATATTTCATGAATTTTAATATTGCTCGAAGCTGATTTGTACTATTGGTATAGTTCTTCTAATTTCACTTAAGCTAACGGTAATCTTGTGGAAAGAGAGGCATTGAGTGGTTTGACATACGTTTTCCCGTATTATTTTCCTTTTATTTGGTTTATAACTTTTAATTTTTTATTCTTTAGTACATGCCACCTAAGCTGTGTAAAGCATTCCCTAATATAATGTTTTTAAAAGTTCGAATAGGGAAGGATGTTGCTTAACGGTTTTGATGAGTTGTAATAGTTTGAAGTTGTAAAATAAAGCATTTCTATCGGAGAGGGAAACATCGGTAACAAATTTTAGTTCCATATTTCAGTTATTCTACCAATCAATAACCTTACATTATTAACCTAGAACTTTTTACAGTATAACTAGCATATGAACCCTCTCCATAGAAACGGTTTTCAACCCTATCCATAAAATATGAATAGGAATTTGACGACTCCATAATGTTGCTTTGAAATTATTGATTCTTTCAATTCAATAGAACTAACGTCTGTAGTTTCCAGATACCTATTTACAAAATTAATAGTCAAATACTTACTTACTTTACTTTATCGTCACAGCAAATTATTATTTTTAAGCCGAGTCAATAGCCTTCCTCCATTGACTTCTGTCTTGCGCAGCTTCTCTCCAACTACCAACAATATTCAGCATTCTTACGTCTGACTGAACATCGTCTTTCCATTGAAGATGTGGTCAACCTCTCTCGTCTACCCTCCGGAATGGAGTCAAAAACCGCTCTTGCTGAAGCATCATTGTTCATCCTTACTATGTGACCCAACCAGCGTAATCATTGGATTTTAATAAAAGTTACGAGATCAGTATAATCGTACAGCACATACAGCTCACGATTGTGCCGTTGTCTCAAAACTCCATTGATGTTAATTGGACCAACATTTTTACTTAGAATCTTCTTTTCCAAAGACCAGATATTATCAGATTTTCATCTTAGTTAGATATGGTCCATGATTCTGCACCATATGTCAGAACTGATACGATGAGTGTTCCGTACCGTTTACAATGAGTGTTCTGTACAGTGTAATACTCAAATATTTAGATAAATTCTAAACGCTTTTTGTTTTAAAGATTTTAGAATCTATTGACTTAGTCTAATCAATTTTTTTAAAGTACCAATCCATATCTTGCTTTTTTTTAGTATACCTTCAAACGCATAACTTTTCTTACTCTTATTCACAATGGTTTTAAAAATATTATGTAAAACTCAATTTTATTAATCTGAAGATTTCTCTAAGTCAACAGTTTGCATATCTCCAAAAAGTTTGAGGCCTCCAGTGTATTAAAAATTATACTCTATGTAAATTATATTCCTATTATAAAGATCTATCACTCAACTCAATTCTAGTACCTATATGTCGTTAGTAAAAGTTTGACAATTTAAACTTGGTTTTTGATTTAATATACACATACAGATACATACTTATAGTATATATACACCCACTCACCTTTTGATTCATCAAAATCATTCCAAAAATATCATAGATAAATAATGACGAATCGATTTCCTCAAAAAAAAATAATAAAAATAAAAATAAAATAATATGTTATTTATTTGCACATAATATTATATACAATATTGTATATATATTTATATATATATAAATATATGTATAATATGTATACTAAACAAATTTTATTTTGCCAAATTTATTTTTTTTTTATCTGAAAATATACAAAAAAAAAATTGAAAGCAAATCTGGAAAAATGAAAGGGAGACAGGTGAAAATTTCTTAGCAAAAAGTTGAAATTGAAAATCAATAAGTGATTTTACCATTTTTTTCTTTTTTTTTTTTTTGTTAATATGAAACGAATTTTCTTGTTTATTTTGTTTTGTTATTTTATGTTTGAGGAAATTGGGAAAAACCTTTAGTTTTCTCTCTTTGGAAAATCTGAGTTTTCCTTTTTTTCTGATTTAGTTTTTGTAATTTTATATTTTGATTTTTTTACTTTTTGTTTACTCGTCAAAATAAAATTTTTTAATGCCTTTTAAGCATTTATGGTGAAATTGACTGTATATTTTGTATATATACATTTTTATAAATATATATATATATAAAATAAAAATAATAATGATAATACAGAAATACAAAAGATCCAAAAATATAAATAAATATATTTTCATACAATAAATCATGAATATATAAAATATATATTGTATATTTTAATATATACATAATCAATTGACAGTGAATTTTTGGGGTGGAGTGAAGTTTAGTTTACATTTTTTGTGTTCAAGATTTATTTTATCTTGTATAATGACGTCAACTTTTCATGTTGACGTTTAGTGACATTTGATAGGAAGGAATGTGAAAGTTTAAAAATTGCAGTTGAATAACAATAAATGGATCGTGGGACTCTTAGTGAGAAAAATTGTTTAAGTTTGCTTAACCCAGAGAGCAAGGAGGGGGAGGGGGTTAAGCATTCTCCTACAAATATTTATTTATTTGATAATTGATTGTGTTCTTAATTAGATTTTAAATGGAACAAAATGGTTAATAAAAAAGCACTGTTTATATGAAGTTTAGCAATATTGAAAAGAATTAAAAATATTAATGTTTCATGGTTCAAGACTACTCCAGCTGATGTTTCGTTTACTCAAATAAGTCGTAATAAAGCAGAAGTGACAGGTAAACTCTGTATATTTATTAATATAACTTCAAAATTATGTAATATGGGTTCAAGGATATGGTACACACTAGACTTCCAAAGCAAATACCACTTTTTTGTTTGACTAAAAAATCCTAATATACCTAAGGTGATAACTGATAGTTGAGTCGTCTAGACTCTGTATGCTTGTTGATGGCTGGATCATATAGACGTTACATTTACCAAACCTAGTAAGCCCAGATTTATGAAACCATTTTTTTCATCTTGTATTCATTATTATATGGTAATTTATGCGAAGATATTGACAACTTGTTATTATTCATTATAATCCGCCCGCAACAAGAATCTAAAACTAAAATCATACAGTAGAAGTGTAGTATTCACAAAAAATAATTCCTACTAATTTCACTATATGATCGTATTCTCAACCATAGACAACTCAACTCTGTTCTTTTCAGTGTCTATAGATTATTTTTAATTGATAATATCTTCTCAATCTTGAGGTTGCTGATTTAAGGTCTTTTATGTAAAATGACTCCACCGCTGGATCTTGCTACAACACATTCATAACACAGAATTACAACAATGTTTGAAGATAATAAATTCTCATTTCTCTTAGACAAGAATGTGGCATGCTAATCTGTAAGCAGGTCGACATGTCTTCGTCTCAAAAAAGCACCTTCATCGACCTTAGACCTTCTAAACTTTAAAAAACTTTTTTTCAATCCACCCATTAATTTAATATCAAAAAAAAAGTATGGAAATTTCCGTGCTAAATTTTGTATAAAGGTGAACAATAAAAGAAAGGGGTGTGGCACAAATTGACAATATTGCTTGGAAAATTTTTGCGGGGAAAATCCATTTCATTTTATTTTCCATTTGTGAGGGGTGATGGCACTGTATTGATTTCAATTTTGGTAAAAAAATTTTCTTTTATTTATTTTTTTGGTTTTTCCCATTTAAAGCAACATTTTTCTATTTAAATACATTAGTATAGGCCTCTTATAATATATATACACCTGTGTATATTATAAATATATATGTATAAAGTTGTTTTTTATTCCTTTATATTCATTCAACTTCCATTTTATATTTTTATATTGAACTGTTAATTGGACCTGTTGGTTTTATCTTCATTTTTCTACCTCTTATTCTTCAGACCTTCTTTTTAAATATATATTTGTATTTATATAAATATTATGCTTTAAATATATACTATATATCTAATATATATATATATTAGGTAGATATTTAGAATATTTTTATTTTAGTGAATAGAAAATAAAAATTGCGTGAAATCAATTGGGCAAACCCAATTTTAATTCAAATAAGAGAAAAATTAGTAAAAATTTTCTATTCCTTTTGTACCATTGAATACATAAGAATTTAAGGTTAGGTGAGGTAAGGATTCAAGTTGAAGATAGTCAGACTTATAGATATGTATATTTTTGGTTTAAGATATAGATGAATGTATATATTTATATTTTGTTTGTATATAATTTTGCATTTAGTTAATAGCCTTCCTGATGAATTGCAAATAAGAATCTTTTTTTGGTTTGTATATTTATAAATTTGATTAGACGGGAGAAAGTTAACAGGGGCTGTAAAATGTTACAAGTCATTTTTGTTGAAAAAAATATGCAACAAGTTTTTCGATGGAATTTTGAAGGTTGTTTGTATTTAGTATTTTATTAGTTTAATTTCAGATATTTTTTAGTACGAACCTAATAATCTCTAATCACGCCTACGGAGCTAAGGAATCTGGTCACTTTGGTGTATAAATAAAAATTTGGATCCCTGTGAAATAAGGTCCTGCGAAATAAGCCCCGGAATATTATTCCTCATAGTAATTGAGAAATTAACTTCCCAGCATGTTAGTTCTGACTGAATGAGAAATAACTCTTTGCAGCTTTATTTCTCTTTCAATGTAATGTTTGAGTTCTTGAGAAATATATCCCAGGTGTGCTATTCTTCGAATTCTTGAGCAATATAACCCACATTTGTTATTCTTAGAATTCTTGAAAAATATATCCCAGGTGTGTTATTTTTCGAATTCTTGAAAAATATATCCCAGGTTTTGTTATTTCTCAAGAATTTGAAGATTGAAAGAAAAATAAGACTCCAAGGCTTTGATTCTTAAAAAGTTGTGTAATTTCACATTTAATAAAAAAATACAATCCAGATTTCTATTTTCCATATAGTTTGGAAGATTATAAGAAAGATTTTGAATTATGAAAAATATTAGAATTATATTCAGGAAATCAGGAAATTCCCCTCTTTCGCAAAATATATGTGTAGGTGAGATTCTGAATTAAGAGATATTTTAATGTTGAACTAAAAAATTCTAAAAAAGGGTAATATCCTTGAATCTAACTCCCATATTCCTCCAGAATATGATATATAATGCACATTTGAAAATTAAACGCCCCGACCTTTATTTCGTACGGGCTTATTTCATGGCTCCTAAAAATTATGATATTGAAATTTTAGTTAACGGCTTAAAACCAATAAGTGTTTTTTTTTTTAATCGAGAAACAGTGAAAACCATTGAAAACTCATTACCCTTTGAAACCTTATGCAGTTTCCTTGGGCATTGGGAGTTTTCAAGTGTTGGGATCCGGGATCTTTAATATAAATGTACAATTTGGTTTTGAGGATAGAAATTATAAAGGACTCTTGAGGATTTTGGTATTGCAAATAAAATGAATAATGTAGTTTAAAGAAAAAAATTCAGGGGGGTATTCAGTTACATGTATACAAAATTTCTACAAAATTAATTAAATTTAGACGAAGTATTCAATATACATTTCAAAATTACATTAATAAAACTCAGTTAAAATTTCTAAATAAAAAATTTAATTAAAACTCTTAAAAAAAATTTACATCTACAATTTTGAGATATTTTTAAATAGTTTATTGAATTTTAATTCCAAATTTCTTTATAAAAAGTACAATAAAAGGGGTTTTGATTCATTTCAACTCTCAATTTTATAATTTTATAGTTTTGAAACTCAATAACCTTAAAAATAAATCATAATATTAAAACAAAAATTTTTCAAGATGTTTTATGAAAATATCTTTACATTAAACATTTCTCAGATTTATACATTTCTGTACCTGTATACATATTATATAGTATTACACAAGTATATAACAAACATAACCTACACATTTGAACAATTTCAAACGAAAGAACAAGGCGTTTACTAAAAAAAAAAAAAAAAATTAAAAGGTAAAAGAATTCTTTCTAAAATTAGTTTCAAATTTCACATTTCATGTTTAATTTATGATGTCAAACCCATTCTTAAAATCATTTTTTTAACTGATATATATAACAGTTAACAGAAATTGTTCATAAGGTATAAAATCAAAGTTAAACGTTTTTGTTGGTGCCGTGATATAACGCCATATGCGATAAAGCCATAATGGCATTATGACTCAATCGATTGAGTCATAAAGCCATAATCGCGAAATTCTTTAACATGGCTTTAAAACACACTCGAGTGAGTCATAAAGCCATATTGTGTTTTAAAAATTTTGAGTCATAACACCATATAATTAAAATTTAATGATTGAGTTAAAATTGTTGTATGTATATTACAAGCTATCATTCTTATATTATTTGTTGAAAAGAAGTAATGTTCGTGACATTTTTGATGAAACATATAAGCAATTTAGAGGTATTTGTCCATAAGTAAATTTTGAGGAAATGCGAGATATCTTTATAAAATTAAAAGCAACATTTTCCCAAAAAAACCAACAAATTTTACAGAAGTAAAGGAAATTTTCGAAAAAGAGGAAATTATAAAAACATTTAGTATAAGCAGATATGACGAAAAAGAAAAATTTTACAAGCACACTATTATAGAAGAATATTATGCGTACACCATTTTTATGTCACCTACAATATCTAGTGTTATAGACAATAGATCAACCACGGAACTATCTAATAGATGGTACATTTGCAGTTACATCCTGCTCTAATACTTTTAAGCAATTACTCATAATACATATACCTCACGGTGAATATGTACAAGGTGAATATTAGGGTATAAAGTAGGCAGGTATTGGTCGCCGCGCGCGCTTATTCGCGGCCGCGCAGTACACAGACTAGCCGCGTTCGCGGATGGATTCAAAATTAGGGTATTCGCTTTTTCCAGAATATTTATATATGTATATATATAATGAGAGATTCTGAATTAGGAAAGATTTTATAATCGGTTACAAAATCAATGACACTGGCTACCAATAGAAGGTATATTTGTCACCAAATTATAAATTTCGAAATAATAATATTTCTATTGTTTTTTCCTAAAAAAATTTCTTTGAAGTGAGTCATAACGCCATTATAGCTTTATGACTTATTCGAGTGTGATTTAAAGCCATATTAAAAAATTTCGCGATTATGGTTTTATGAGACACTCAAAAGAGTCATAAAGCCATTAAGGCTTTATAACATATGGCGTTATATCACGGCACCGTTTTTGTTTCATTCCATATAATGTATAAAATGTATAAGACGTGAATATAATTTAATATTTGTATATAAGCATAAATTTACAAATACCAATATTTATTACATGTTTCTATATATATATGTATAAATAATTTCTTAATATATAAAATTGTCTTTATATATATTTTTAATATATAAAATATATTAGATACTGAAAGATACAGTTTCAAAGTTGAAGTAATATAATATCTGTTTTGTATCACTTGTTATCTTCAAAATTTAAGTCATTTAACTGTATTTCAGGTTATACCGTTTTTTTGGAAATAAAATATATAAAAAACAAAAAACAAGCAAAAAAAATTATTTAATTATAATATTTACAAGTTAAAAACAAGAAATACCACTCCTATAACAGTTATTACTAAAAAGATTAATTTTAGCCCCTAAAAATATGCAATTCTGTAAATATTTTCAATTATTTACAAAAATTTTTTTTTAAAGTCTTGGATCAGCCCACAATGGCCCTGGCAGCCGAGGGCTTTACCAATATTGCGTAGTTATTGTTATGCGTAATATTCGTAAATAAATAAATAAATAAATAAAAGTTTTGGGGATTCTGAAGCGCTTGCTGCACACGCGTACAGATCAAATGCGTAGGATCAAAGGATAAAAAAATATATTCTTAATTGCGCATATTATGCTTTAAGGACGAAAAGGACATTTAAATATAATCTTGTTGATTTGGCCTTAAGTTTTACTTGATGGCAATTATCAACTGCTATCGTTTTAACGATATTGTAGTTCATAGTTGAAATTTAAAAAAAAAAAAAAAATGTTCAACATTGTACTTTAAAAGTCAAATATTCCAAAACTTGGCCTAAAAACCCCCTGAATATTTTTGCAACATTAAAAATCTGTTATTTTTCAATGTTGTAAAAATGAAGAACTAAAGTTTTACAGTAGCTTCCAGGAGGTTCCATATTTGTTAGTGTCAATTTAAGGAGCAAAACTTATAGATTAGGATTGCAATAAAATTATAGGGTCTGGTGCAGATATTTAAGGTTAAATAGTAAATCTCCCTTCATTTCGATTAATGTTTTCTATTCATAGTATTTGTTTTTAATAATAAGTTAAGAACTTCTTGGCCGATTCTTTTCCAAAATCCATGGGGTTGCAATATTTTTGGGTTGATTGAAATAAAGCAATAACCAAAAATTTTTAAAGTATCCTAACCCTCAGAGTACGTCAGAAAAACTCTTACAAGTACTCTTCCAAGTTTATAACGGTTTTTGCTTCCAATTATAAATTGATGTTCTTCCATTTCCAAATTTTCGTGTTTTATAAAGAAGCTATCTTTGAAACGCCTTTGCCATGGTTTAAAAATATTAACAGTCTTTAGGACAGAAGCTTCAAAATTTATTTAAGACCCTCCAAGTAACATGCTTCAAGAAATAGGTACCTAAATTCAAAAATTAAAAACAAAAAAACACAAATTTTCTGGAAATTATACAAGAAAATAACTTTTCCGCATATTTTAAACTCCAAAGTTCATGTTTTTTATATAGTATATACGTTATATCATAATTTTATGTACTCAAGTGTAGATATAATAAAGTATGTATTTACCTATATGATTTTTCAAATTCAATATATAGAAGCATATACACTTGAACAATCTTGATATATGTATATAATATTATACGATATATAAGGAAATATTTTGGTTTCATCAGTTTCAAAAGATAAAATAAAATTGCAAAAATACAAGAGCACACTTGAATAGACACTTTCTTCTTGTATTCTGTGCTGTTCTAGATTTTGTGTTCTCTCATACCAAAATTTTGGCATATCACTTGTTCTTGTCATCATTGTTCGCTTCTTATAAATAAAAGAAAACTAATATTTTCTTTGTTTTGTTTTAATTTTTATTTTTTTTTTTTTTTTATAAACTTTTATTGAGCAGAAGTTAGTTGTGCACAGACAATTTAACCCTCATCATCAATACCAATAATTTATAAATTTACAACAAGTGGAATATCGTTGCTATGAAACAAGCACACAATGACTTAATGTGGAGCGAAATTTTCCAAAAAATTTTCTTGAAGCGAGGAACGGTATATTTAAAACGCTGAAATTAATACCGAATCGAGGACTCTGGAATAGTTTTTTATACCGCTGGATGATGTGTAAACTGTAAAATTACATATTATAAGTTTACAGTTAACTTCTAGTACTAACACAATACTAATATAACGGAATAGATTAAGTCAATTTGATGAAATTGCTTTTTCAAATACAGAACCTTAATTTAGGTATGCGAGGGTGTTCCTTTTCAAGTATTGTACTACGCTCAGTTGTTGTATTCTACATACTTGTAGGTAATCACACTTGTTGGTAAAGACACTTGTTCTACTGAACTAAAGTCAATTATGTGTTCTTTTAAATAATCGCGACATAACACCAAAAGAGTAGCAAGTTCTCATTTCCACATTGCGGGAACTCCAACATGGTTTAAAAATAGCTATGGAAACTCATTTTGTTGCGGGAACTGCTAAAATGAGAAACATGCTTCCATCTAGTGTGTTTCTCTCTGTTAATAACGTTCCATCCTCTTTTCAGATTAATTTCCAATCTACCACCAAATTTCGCCTTAATATCATTTTTTCTTCCCCCTTCCAACTAAACCTGCCTATTTTGTATAAAGGAGTCCGTTCCTAGTGTTTAGTTAGCATGAAGTTGTTCTATTTTTTACTAAAAATCTTCAAAGACAGGGAAATAATACACATTTTTTAGTATTTTAACCCTCCTCTAGTCACTTAGTGCAGTACGCGAATTCGGATATTTGAGTCAGAAACACTCTGTACATATTTGTAGTTTTATATTCGTAATTAAATTCGAATTTTTATCATATTATGTATTTTACAATATACCTACATAAAAATTTCATTTAATTTTTTAAAACATAATATTTTGTTATATATCAACATACATATATCTATATATAATATATATTATGTTACTACCACAATATATAAAACCAAAACCAAATACATTGTAAGATAAAAAGAATATTTGAAAGAATCGCTTTCAATAGCATACCACATATTATACAAAATGTATAGGTAGAAAGTTAAAACGAGAGTGTCAACTCTGGGATACCAGCATCAATATTATATAAAAACCAATATAATCCTGAATTTCGCTATTGCAATTAAAACATTAAGAGTTCAAAGTGTTAGAGTACCTACAGTAGACTTAAATCCGTTGAACAAACTATTTGAGTTTGGTTTTTAAATAAAATTGATTTATGAAAGTTTCTCTAAAATTCCAGCTATTTTGATTTCGCTCCTTTGAAGCGTTTGTTGTACCCACGTGGATCCAAAGATAGATGGAATGTATTTTAAAGATAGATGGTATTACCAGTTTCCAAAAAAATTTATAACCTTAATTGTGCACATTATCCGTTAAGGACGAAAAGCAAATTTAAAAGTATTAATTTTTTTTTAAGTGCTAAGTGTTCAACAGTTAGGTCAATTAGTCTATCTTTACTATATCTATATTTCTCTATACGTGTTATTAGAGTTGATCTTATTGAATTCCACATGAGAAAGTACTAACCCTTATAACATGTAGAAACGTCTTAAATATACAATTCTATTTTTGTTTATATTATAATACTTTGTATTTCTGAGTTATTTCGTATTCTATATCTGTGAGTTAAATTATTCAATTAAATTATTAGTTTATATTTTGTATTTGATTATGTTGTTATATTAATGTATTTTTTATTAAGAATATATAATTATTAATTATTGATTAAGCCATTAATTTGAACCCAATGACGAATCGTAGCTTAACATTTTAATTGATTATGATAGGTGCTGCCGTTTTAACGTTATTGTAGTTCAAAATTTTTGAACAAAAAAAAAGCCAAATATCATCACTATTCGATTTTGATACGATTTATACATTTATGTCTTTATCTTTCTATCTCGTCACTTTTACTGGATTACAAACGTAATGGCAATTTTGGAATACCGTTCGAACTACATTTGCTCGAGTATAATAAGAAGAACAAAACTATACAAGAAATCATAACGAATGATATTTTACCTGTTGTAAAAATACCAGTCATATTATGTATATAAACTTTTGTTGGTTTATTTTGTTGTATGTTGTTGCATTACTTACGAGTATGTTTTTTTTTTTTTTGTTTTAATAAAAACAATAAACAAAATTTTTTTGGCAAAAAAGATAATGTTTTCTTTTTCATATATACTCGTATATACCTTTCTATATTATATAATATACTTTAGTACAAGTTTTGTACATATATACAATTTACTCATAATATTATTGAAAACTATGGATCATCTTCCAGATAAACTTTATATGTTTTTTATTCATTCCTCTGAACAAACATACTTGATTTAAAATCAATATCCTATTATTGAATGGAGTGGAATGTCTGTAAAGGATATTCGATAAATGTATTTTTTTGTTTTGTGTGTTGTTTTTATTGTTTTCTTTTTTTAAGATAAAAACAATGTGTATGACACATACATAAACATGAATTGTTATTTACAATCATCATTTTACTAACTTGTCAATTGATTGGTAGTCG
This sequence comes from Dolichopus griseipennis, assembly GCA_963082915.1. Taxonomy (NCBI): domain Eukaryota; kingdom Metazoa; phylum Arthropoda; class Insecta; order Diptera; family Dolichopodidae; genus Dolichopus; species Dolichopus griseipennis. The sequence continues at coordinate 66,986,210 of OY720444.1, read as the reverse complement.
GTACATTAAAGATTTATTCTGCTAGAAGGTGTAATAATCAATATATATAATGTATATAAAGTAAATTTCCGATTACAAAACGTTTTGGAAAAATTTATTTTTGATTTTTTTTTTCAGGTAAAAAAAAAAAAACAATAAAATTGTTTTTTACCTGTAAAATGAAACTATACTAACAGAATGAAATCATTTGAAATGTAATTTGTGGACAATGTATAAGACAACAAGTAAAATATATTGTTATCTGTTATACTCAAGTTAAATATCCTGTATATATACAAGTATAATATGTGAATATATATATATTATTATTTATATATATATTAATTACTTGAAGACGTTTAAAAATGGTTTCCAAATATATATATAACCAAATATTATATTATTAGCGCATTCAAATTTTTGACAATTCCAACATTTTGACATTTTTTAATCTTCTTTATTATGAGTTTATTAGCATTTAACCAGAAATCAGATTTAGAGATGAGATCTAAAAAATGTAGTTGCCTAAAAATATAAATAACACTAACCAAGATTTAAATATTTTTTTTAAAGTAAATTCCTCGAAACGCCATCTTAGGTTTTGGAATTTTTTTAGGACGGGCTTTCAAGCAGATTTTGTTATACTTATATTTAGACGTTTTGCATATTTATTTTATTTAAAATTTATAAACTATTTGATTCACAATGGAGGATTTCTATATGGTCTCCACAAACATTGCAATAATTCTTTTTCTAAACTTTAAATTTTTACTTAAGTTCAAATTTTTAAAATTAACCAAATTCATATTTTTTTGAAATGTTATATATCTATCTCTTAATCAATTTATATTTTGAATTTCTAAATAAATGCTTCACTCCCAAAATTAAAAGTAACATTAAAATGTAAACACATAAACGCCCATTAAACGTCATTTAAGCCAGCTAAATAATTTAGAGTAAAGTGTTCTTGTTACAGAATTCGTGGAGCGCTAGATAAATAAATATTTCAGTAGAAAATTTAGTCGAGTTCTGCAATTTTGTTGTAACTCTACGAGTAAACTGATTCTGTCTAGTGAATGCGACTTTTGTATTTTTAAAAATTTCCTTTAACAAAAAAAATCCAACAAATGATTATTTAACTATCAAAAGTTTTATTATATGATTTCAAAACTGCAAGCGTTGAGTACAATGAGTTTAAGATTGTGAACGAATTATACTGTGTAGACACAAGTTATTTTTGAATTGAAAATTCGTCACAGTTGTTTACATTGCATTTAAATTAATTAGAGCAGAAATTATTACAAATTATTAAAAAAAAATATTATTCCAAAATATTTAAATATAATATATTGTTAGTTTAATTAATTAATATTCATCTATTGTTTTTTTTTTTTTTATTTTTCAAAATTTAATAATTCAAAATTAATGATTAACATTTTTTTAATCCCAAATCACATACTATATTATTACTATGTAAACAAAATTATTTTAATAACAAAATTTCATTAAAATATAAAAAAATAGAAAAAAAAAAAAGTTTAATTATGATGTAAATTAATTTATTAAAATTAATTTTATTATATTATATTTATTCTATTAAAAAAAAAAAATTAATAAAAGAAGCTACTACTGGAATAAATTTGTTTTTTTTAATATTAAAAACATAAATTCCAAACATAATATTACTTATGGTAATGTTCATACCTACAAATTCATTACAAATTTATGATGACAGTTTTTTTTATACACCCTATCATGTAAGACAAACATTTTTATAATATACCAAAACAAAACTGGGTTCCCTAAAAGTATGCAACTTTTGTTCAATATCAATATATCTTTTATAAATGTGTTCTTTATAAGTTTCTATGTGTTGGAGTATTGATATTATCCCGTAATTACACGGTGATAGCTTCTATATTATTTATTTATGTGTTATTAATATTATTCATACATAATATTTAGTGCAGTTCAGAGCGCGTAAAAATCATACACAGCGCACGCTTAAGATGCTCTGTTTAAATAAAATAGTACAATTGAAAATTAAATGTCATTCCTATTACTTGAAATTTTAAATTACAAGAAAGTGTCTAATTTATTTTATAGACCTTTGTTTTACTCGATTTCCTTGAAAAATTTCAGATTTTCATTAATATATATCTAATAAAGTTGATATGAGCTGTTTTAATAATAACTGTCAATTTATAACATGTAATCACGCGCGTTCTAAATGCGTATAGTTCACTCTGAACCATTTTCAGAATACAAGAGCCGAATTTTCAGTTTTAAATTAAGATAAAAATTATTTCTTAATTCATCATAGCCAATAAGCTCTTCTGTCTGTACGCTTTCAAAATACTCTAAAATTAAATATGGCAGACCATCAGATGCAGCAAAACCCATGAAATCAATTTTAATGCAAATTCAAAAAAGTAAAATTTTAAATTTAAAATTACAAACTATCACCTGACAAAGGTGAGAATAATAATTAAAATTTTAAAATAAAAAACAATAAATAAAAGAGTAATATTTTGCAATTATTTTTTTTAAATTTAATTTAAAAAGTTTAATATATTCATTGATTTTTCAAAAATTTTTAATAATTCAAAAAAAAAATTAATTTATTTTAACTTTTTATTTCTGTGTGAGTTTAAAAAAAAAAAAATATATTCATTAATTTTTTATTGAAATTATAATAAATTTTTTTCTTTTAAAATTTATATTTCATTTCTGTTTTTTTTTTCCATTTACATTTAAAATTCCAGAATAAATCACATATTCATTAATTTAACACCTTTTAAACCATTTTTATATATCTACATTTAAACAAAAACATATTTACATAAAGATTCACCACAATGTACTCGTATAGATAGAAAAATTGTTATTTTAATAATTCATTTGCTTCCTGTTTTTGTTAAAATGAATTCTTTTGTTTTTCTATATTTAAATTTTTTATATGTTAAAGTTTAAATTTTATAATTAAATTATAAAAAATTTTTTAAAACTTTTTTGGAAATCGTTTATACGTATGAATATGATGGAAATATTTTCATAACTTTATGGATATTTAGTAGAAATTCAAGATTAGTAGAAATAAAAGATTTAAAGTCAAGGTTAATACACTTTTTCCAGAATATTTTATAATCTATAATGTGAGAATCAACATTATAGGGGATTCAAGAAGGTATAATCAAACAAGTGAGCTCATTTTCAAAATAATATAGAATTTCTTACTGAGTATTTTATCATTTATTTTTATTAAAATATATATAAAAATAAATGATAATATTATAATTTAGTTATTTCATTAATTTATTAATTATATGACTAATAGTTAAATACTCTAAACCAAATACACAGGTTCTAGGAAATCAATTGTTAACACCGCCAAATTTGGGAATTTTACCTAGAATTTTATTATCTAAGCAAAAATGGTTAAAACCAAGAGAATATTTCTACAATTTAAAGAAACCCTTTCAAATTTAAGAAAAACCTTTAACATAATATGTTGAAATATAATGCTGAGGCTTCAAATTTTGTATATTTGTAAAAAAAAACCTACTAATTTCTGAATATCTAACTTCTTCCAAAATTTCAAGACCCTAGCTTCAGCCGTTCCGAAGATATGTGTAGCTAAAAATTTTGCAAAAATTTAGTTTTGCGTAATGCTAAATTTTAGTACTCAACATTTGACTTTTAAAAATTTATAAAGTTTATAAAACCAGCTATCGTTTGTCGTTTTCAGATTGAAAATATATCTAACAGAATTCTTGTTATAACAATTTAAATATAGGGCTTTTTGCAACTTTGGGGGCTGTATCACCATAACAGGTGGGGCTACAGAAAAAAGTTCTTCTACGAAATGATTTTTTGTGCAATACCTACCCATGGCTAAAATTTCTCTACTCTATTTCAAACGGTGTAAAAATTTTTGTAAACATACGGACGGACGGACGGACAGAGTGAAGCTATGTAGGCACATTTTTACAAAGTGCATTGAATTATCAATTGAATAAATTTTAGCTAATATTAATGATGGTCAAAATAACTCAAAATATAGGCAAGCGAAATACGGGCAAATGAAAATACAAGCAAATGAATTACAAGCTTTTGACAGTAACTCCTATTCTAGTCACTGAATACATATTTTAAATTTGTGATGATCTCAAAAGAGCGACGAGAGAAAATTATGTTTTTAAGTTATTTCTCAAAATCTAGATAAGGATAGGATGTCAGTGAGATTGAGGTGAGATTCTATGTCAGTGAGGTTTATTTATTTATTTATTTGTAGTACCATAAAATAATAAATATTACCTGATAATATTAATCCTTTGCCTATTTGACATTTGAACTTCATATTAAATTATTTAAATAAACACTATATTTTTTTATTAGATATGATCCGACTAGGATTTTTCTTTCCATCAGATCAGTGATATTTTGACACGCGAAATTTAGAAGCGGCAGATTTTTAAAAGCACGAAATTTCAATTCGCGACATTTCGATAGGCTCCCTAAATATCGGGTATAAAGACATTTTCATACCTGCATTTAGAAAAAATTTTTTTTTCTATTTAGTTTTAATTTTGTTTTCTTTTAGGTATTGTAAAAGACTATTATAGTATAAATGCTTCAAAACCTTCCTACAGTTAATGAACGTGAAACAGGGGGAGTTTTACTGATAATTCCCTCTAAAATTTCTTCCAAACAAATTTGTTTTAAAAAGTTAATTTTCTTATTAGTTATATCATTTAGCTGTAGGTTACCATAGTAATAAAAATACAGCGGGGATTGCGTACGGTCGAGATCGAACCAAGGGTTAGGATCCTAGAACATTTTGATCGAATTTAGGCCAAACGATTATAATTCCGAAACCAATGAAAATAGAAACGCCAAATTTGGTATCAGGGTGTCTCGGCAGCCTGGGATTCCAAAAAATTTAATATGAATTTTGAATTTCTTATATTATAAACGTACACATTTTGTTTATAACAGGTCGAGTCAAATTCTTAAATTCTTAGAATTTAGTTTTTTTTATTATTTATCTGACTTTGGTGTCTACGAATTTTCTAGTGATACTTCTTTTTCAAAAAATTACAAAATATTTAGTTTCCATTCTTACTTTTGCTTGTTGACTTCTATTCAAATGTATCTAAATATATGTAGATATATTATATAATAACTAGCAATTGCTGGTCCCAATGATGATGATGATCATCATCATGAAATTTGAACTACTCTTGTTTGCATTACAATTAAATACAATTGTAAAAAAAATGCGTCCAAACACAATAAGAAATTTGATTCTTACATACTTACATACATTGCACATTCAAATACTCGTATGTGCAAATTAAACGATGTTAACTATAAAATGATCCAAGGTACGTACGTGTTTACTTGTATTATTTGAGGATTATTTGTATTAATGTACATTGTATTACCATACATTTATATACATAATACTCCTCAAATAATGTGGTCTTTGGATTCTCTTTAAATTTGGATGCCTATTTAAAATCTCTTATTATAAACTTAAATAATACTTAAAAAAATATAAGAAGTTACATTATTTCCTATTTAAATCTAAGTCATGTTGAATATTTTTATAACTTTAAAAAAAAAATATAAAAATAATTGTTTTAAAAATTCCTAACCAGGTTAGTTTTACTATTAGAAAATATTCATGAAATTTTTTTTATATGAAGTTCCATATATTTCTTGCATACCAGTACCTATTTGATTGTATGTTCAGTCAAAAGATAGATTGATCCCTTATCCTCCATAATCCTGGAATCATATATTTCCACAACCAAATTCTCAATAATCCTTTTACATTCTTATCCTCGTAACCAGACTATATATTTATATCACAGGTCATATCCTAAAATGTTGTTGTTGTTGTGGTTTGTGGTTGTGGTTTAGATGTGTTAAAGTCGCAAACTACCTATAAAAACTACGCACAGCTCTAACAGGTGGCTTTCAAAACTTTCCATGTCCCTAGTAAAACAAAATTAAAAATTGCTATTCAAAATTTTTTGGAAATTAGATAAAATAATTGTTTTTAGTTTTAGTACTACTTACAGTTTGTGGGGCCAAGATTGGCCAAATTTGCTTGCTAATATCACACAATATTTACATTATTACATTACCACAAAGAGAATGGCGGACTGGTATTTTCGAAAAAAAGCTTGTTTTGGTTTTCAAATTCTAATCCAGTTTACCAATCCCCTAAATACATTGCTAAATCATGCCACATTACTAAAATGGTTGGTTGCCATGGTAATTTGATGGTGAAAAAAATTGATTTTAAAGTATTATTGGGATACATAATATGTTTTCAATTTGTATCACACTGAACTTTTAGACTTTATAGTATACAAATTAAAATTAAAAATGTGATGCAATAAAATTGCACCCTTCTAGGTACTTAAAATTTGCAATAAAGAAAAGATTTTTTCCATGTGTAAATTTTAGTCATTTTGTTTAATTCAAAGCTTATTTAAAAAACTACATTATGCAAAGTTCTTTAAAATATTTCTGAATTTATTTTCTAATGGTAACTAAATAAAATTTGAATAAACAGTAATAATTTTTTATAATATTTTGGAACCATTTCTATTGATACATGCAAACTTTTTATTTTATTCAACATATCTTTTGGGGATTCTGTTTTTAATGTGAACCAAAGAATAATAAAGTTATTTTGGAACCGTCCGAAAATAAATTTTTTTATTTAAAAATCTCTTGCAGCCATGAGTCAACTCTTAATTTTAAATCATATTGATTTTTTGCAATAGGTAATGGTTAGACAAGCTGTAATCTTCAAAGTATTTTAAAAATTTCTACTTATACCATAGTAAGACCTAAAATATCATAAAACAATAAAATTTTTAAATCTTTTCTAATTAAACCAATTTGTTGAGGTTCCTTGAATATTTATTCAAGTGTTTCGTAAATTCAAATTTAAAATTTAAGTAATAAAAATAATGAATATTCCAAAAATATGTTTTCTTAATTCCTTTGAATTTCTTTTTTTCAATGTTCCATTTTTAAAAGTTTTTCCAAGAATTCAAAAATTTGTATTACACATTTCTGATATGTTTAAAATATAATGTAAAAATTTAAAAATAAATTTAAAACTAAATACTAGAATCTACTTTAAATTAAAACATTGCCTCGAATATTAAACAGGCCAGTATAGTAAAGTTCGTTCTAAATGTAATCTGCCGATATGAAAGCTTATAAATAAATGATTTTTATATTTTAAAATTTTAACAATTAAAACGATTTTTATATGCTTGCACTTCAACTTAGTAATTTAACAAAGTAATTCTTATTGTAATTTTAGTAAGAAAATGTTCGAACTGTACTTTATATTCGAAAAAAACTATTTTTTGTATGTTTACTACTGGCCTAGTATATATACGAGGCAATGCATAATAATATTGTAAGAATACACATATTTAAAATATTTCAATAAATAATTTAAATATTTTTTTAAAAATTCAGAAATGCATATTATATTATTTAACACAATATTTTCTTAAAATTAGTAAGGAATATTTTTTTTTAATGCTGACATGACTTTCTTTAATTCTTGCATTTAAAATTGCTTATTTTAATATAAAAATTAATTTTAAGTTTGACATTTTTTAACATTCTATTTTAACTGCTGACTTTCATAATTTTGTATTCAAATTTAATTTGAAAAATTATATTATTAAATTATTTAATCGAGTGCTTTTTTTAAGTTATCTAGGAGATTATATTAAATTATATTATGATAAGAATTTATTAATTTTTGAGACTAAATAAATTACAACAGAAAATAGCAAGAAAACTATATTTCATTATATTAATTCAAAAGACAAAAAATTAATTAAAAATATTAAATTGAAAACTAATTATATGGTTCATATCCGAAGAAGGAGAGGGCAGATAATAAATTTATCTATCTTTAATTTACAATTGCTCAAAGAGTCATTGTAAAGTCGCTGAGTTTAATATTTTTTTTTTAATACATTACTTTTGCATTTTGCCCCGCGCACCTCATCTAACGGTAGGATAAAAGGCGATTGTTTCTGTTTGTTCCATTTTATCAGGAATTTTTCAATCCGCAGAATTAGTTGCGCTAGAAATTGCAGTATTGGCCATGAGCAAAGCAAGGTTCTGAAAGAAAAAGGCCTACCTTTTTAAATGTTTGACATTCTTAATAAATTAAACAAAAACAAAATTTCATAATTAAATCTTATTTCATAAATTTAAAAATTATTTTGCATAATAATAAATTGTGAACATTAATATCCAGTACTGATGTATAGATGATATGATTGATATTAGAACTGTCATTCAAAATAAATGTTTTGAATACGAACTCCAACAACAAAACGAATTATGATGATATCGAATAATGCAATATCAATGAATAAACGTAGGTACATGAGAAAAAAATTTCCTTAAAAAGTCACAAAATTCCCTTCTTGTGAAATTATTATATAGATTTTTGTTATTATTATTATTGTGATCAGTATTGTGCACAATGAATCAAGATTTTTCCAATGATAGATGTTTCATTTCTGTTCGTTTCAGTTTATTTGAACAAAAAATTCTGAAGCACTTGCATAATATAATTTCATTTTGTATTTGTATTTCAATCAGTACGCACTTAAATTTCTATAATACGGGAAAAAATGTAAGTTACAAATGAAACGTTTTTTTTTTATGCATTCCTATGAAAGGTATAACTGAAGTATAATAGCCTATCTACAATGAACGCTCTAATTCCGCTCTATACACGTAGCTATCTGCCAAACTAAATTAAATGTATTGAATTATATGAAAGTGTCTACAATAGACACAGCCATGTCGTAGCCATTACGCAGTCATTAAAAAAGTTGTTTAACTTTTTCGCTTTCATTGCGTTTTCAAATGTCAAATAACTGAACTTTGATAAATTATAAATAATTTGTATTGAAAAATAAAAAAAAAATTTATCAGAATCAAAAATTAGTAAAATTATTCATTTTTTTCCTGTCAAGGGTTAAATAATATCAAACCATTATTCAAAATTGCTTAGCTATACAATAAACTTTAAATTGTTGAATATTTTTTAATACATGAAATTTGTAAACAAAGCAATGTCAAAAAACGCTGTCATGTACATTTCATTGTGGGCACTCCTTTATTGACTAAACAATTTGAAGATAACCTACTAATGTTGTGCGGATTTTGAACTTTTACAAATGCCATGAATTCTAAAATTTTATATAGACAAGTTAAAGTTAAATATAAATAACTCAAGACCAGCTGTAGTAGATTAATTTTGTTTTATGATTGTTTATTTTTTATTTAAGTCTCATACAGTTTATCCGTTCCTTAAATATTTTTTTTTGTTTTCTTTTCAACTATTATCAATTATATTAACATGGGTAAGGATCTTATAATGCATTTAATGTATTCGGAACTCAGGTAAACTGAACCATGCAATACAATTTTGTTATGCAGATTAATATTAAGAATTTCTGAAAAGAAGAACATAAAATAAAACAACAATTACTTTACAACTACGCCACTTAACTTTAATTTTTATGATTATGAATTTTTAAATATTTTTCTAGTAAATACTTATAAATGCAGTTTTAAACGTAAATAAACAGATGTGATTTAATGCTATGAAATTCAATAAATTACCTGAATTTTAACAATTTATGCAAGAATACAAGAAGCAACAGGTACGAGATGTCAAACTATTCAAACACTCTCGAAACTCCAAAAAATATTTTTATTAGTAAAGAATTAGCATTACAATTGTAATCATGATGCAAGAAGAGAATAATTCTTTAAAATTTTCAAATAAATTAAATATTAAAACATTTGGTGATGTTTCGGAATTATTTAAAATAAAATTTAAAAATATTTCATCATTCCAAGAAATTAATATTATTGACAATGATAATAACGAATATAATGAATCTGCAATATATCCTGAAAAGTTGTCCGAAGATTTTAAAATTAATCTTACTAGATGTGGAATAGATTTATTTGCCTTGTATTTTACGAATGAAAAATACAAGGAAGAACTAAATAATGAAGAAAATGATGTTATCGATTTGACGGAAGATGAATATGATAATTATGTATTCAATAACAACTGTGAACCTGTTTATCCTCAACAGATATCAACTGACGTTAAAAATTCTCTATTAAAATTTGGAATACAATTTTATAATCCTTTAGAAGGAGCAAATACAAGGCTATTGAGAAAGCGATCAAATGAAGTTCCAATGCCTCCGTTAATTCCAGATAGACCATCCACATATTATCAAGATTATAGACCACCCTTCAACCAAGGTGGTAGAGCTCCATCGAATCGAGATTATAGACCACCTATATTTTATCAAGATTGTAGACCACCATCCCATGAAATTTCCAGACCTCCATCAAATAATGTTGATATACTTCTAGGTGATAGACCACCGTCAAATCAAGGCGATAGACCACCGTCAAATCAAGGTGATAGACCACCATCAAATCAAGGTGATAGGCCACCGTCAAATCAAGGTGAAAGGCCACCATCAAATGAGGGTTCTAGACCATCATCAATTCAAGTTCATAGACCAAATGATAATGGTAGACCATTACCAAATCAAGATCCTCGACCACCATCAACTTCAAAAGATAATATACTCAATGACAAAGAGGAGTCCAATCAAGATCCAAATCCAGCAAAAACAAAGACATCAAAAATTTCACCACTTTCAAATCACAATTCAAAAGATTCAACTAATATATATTGTAAAAATTGTAATCAAATATTTCATCAAACTACATTGAATAAACATTTGTACTATTGCAAATACATTGAGATGCGCTGTGTTGAATGTCGACAACAGTTTAAAAGTAAAGGAAAATTAATTAGTCACATTCGACAATTTCATTCATATACGAAAAATTCTACAACTGAGAGTGTTTTGATATAAACATTTTACTGATTGGATTTTATTACTAGAAGTGTGGTTTTAAGGACGCATTTATAAATGAGATTTAAAAATTCACGACTAAGAATATTGTAAAATATTTTTCAAAAAATTTTAAATAAACGGGCTTCAACATAGTTTTTTGTTTTTTTTTTTTATTATTATTTTCAGCTTAGACTTTACTTTAAGATATCTTGTATCCCCAATCGATATCAAATTTGGAATAAAATAGTGCTCTCTATTAATCAAATTTTCCACCACCTAATTAAAATCAAGACTAAAGGTCCTTCAACAAAGCCTCCATTGAAAAAAATTACTTACTTAACCTATGCAGTGGTATGAAGCAGTTCAGATAACTAAAGCTTCGGAATATAAATAATTGTAAAACCTTAACGCGCACAAGGGATAGCAGAAAGCTCTAAAGGCACCTATTGCAACAGTCGATGTTCCTTTGGGTTGTGTGTGACTGTAACACACCAAAACCTCGGCGCTTTTTGAATTAACTTTTAGGGTTGGATGTGTGATACAAATGTACAGTTTGGTTATGGCGATATGGAAGGATTTTGTTTGATGATATTTGAGATTATTGGATTGCGGGTGGAGGGAAGTGGAAAATTAGATGAAATATTTAAAAGAAAAATGTAAATTTTCTTCCTAAATTTAAGAAAATCATACACACATTTCTAACCTTGGGGAAAATATTTGATTGAATATGGTTCCATAGATGTGACGAGCGCATGCCAAACGAATGTGGCTGTGTTATCCTGTGAAGGGATGAACATTTGTTGTTCTCCTTGTTTCCAGCTGGAAAAACTTAAAAGCAGGCACTAATTGTGTAATTTCTTTAGAACTCGTATTAGTCCCTAAAAGATATTAATGGAACACGGTCAGTGACCCAACTGTGCAATGATGGCTTCAAAACCAAAGAAACTAAAGACTTCTTTTAACTATTTCTCAAGCTTTCATATTTTTTATAAACATTCCATAGTTTCTTCCCAGGAACTCAATTTCTCTTAGTAATTTTAAAACTTCTTGAATTCCTCCATATTATACGAGTATACTTCCATAACTTGATATTTTATTTAACTTTTTTATTTATTTCATTTTGTAAAAAAAACAAAATCACTTTTTTGCTATTTTAAATCTCAGAATGAAAATTAATTATTAAGATTATAATATGATTAAAATTAATTATATTTGGTTTTTATATTATAAGATGTACTTGTGTTTCATTCTTGCATTAAAAATTTACATACCACTCTGTAAACAATTAAGTATTTAAGTAGACACATTAAGAACAAAAAAAAAACAAAACAAAAACAAATGGGTCTTCTTTCCCAGACCCAGATAGCACAAAAGCAGCAGAAAAACAACAAAAAAGGAAGAGAATAAGAAAGAAAAGGAATGAAGATAGAAAGAAAAGAAAAAAAAAATTTAACAGAATTTAATGTCTTCTTCTACAAATGACTATCGTTCTATCACCTGCTTTAAACATTAAAAATATACCATTACGTATATTATTCTATCTATCTTATATAAGACCTACTCAAATTAGACATTTAATTTTTTTTTTTTTTTTATTTATTCATTCTTTAATAAAAAAAACAGAAAAATATTCCATTAAAGTTATTAAAAAACAAAAGAGAAAAAAAAAAAAAAAAAAAAACTAAAAACTTTTTTTAAAAATTCTTTCAATTAAAAGTTGCAACACATCCGCAGCATTACGACGGATAAAAAAAAAAATTAGTGTAATTTTATCTCTTGACAACTACTACTACTACTACTACAACTACAATTACATTAATGGGAAAAATATATATGTACTTATACATATATAAATTATATATATTTACAAATTACAATGTAGATCTTTACATAAATATATAAATACAGATTTCTGCTATAGTTATGCAGAAAATATGCAAATATGCATGTATATGCATATTAAAAAGTAACTGTAAGACCGAACTTTTAGTAGTAAGTAAACACAGTACCACCAGTTTAATGCACTTACAGTTGTTATTCTGTTTTTGTTTTTATTTTTTAACTCCTTATTTTCTCAATAGACTTTCCATAAGGATAATAGGTTTATTTTTTCGTACAATTTTCTTTATTTTCTTCCGAATGAAAATGGAAAAAAAAAACTGTAAAAATAACAGTGAAAAATATAAAAATAAAAAAAAACTTTTGATTCTCGCGTATTTTCAAAAATTATTTTCAATTCAGAGCAGAAAAAAAAAGGAAAAGACAGAAGAATAAATTTTCAAAATTTAATATTTCAGTTTCATTTTGATTGTTTGTTTTTTATTTTTTTTTTAATGAAGGCAACCTTCCTAACTTTGAGATTATAAAGATGGATCCGAAAATTGAAAAAAATTTAAATTATTTTCTATGTTATTTTGATTTTTAATCTTGTTTAGTATTCGAGATTCATCTATGGTCGAAAATATGAAGTCTGGGTACTCCCTTATAGTATTGGGTTATTAAAAACTCCTGAAATTTTACTTTTGGGATTTAGGAATAAATGGACACAAGTTAAGCCTGTTAACTGGATTGATTCTACTTATATTATTTAATTATTGACTTCGAACTATATTTTTAAACAAGGATAGACCTTGGATAGTATTTTCTGCCACCTAACTAATCGATATTATAAGGATGGCCCGAGCTCTTTGGTTCAAAGACTTGAAGATTAAAGTGTATTTAAAAACCAAAAATAATTTTTTAGAACCACTCTATCGACTTCAATGCAATAGTCTATAAGCTCCGAATACCCCCTTTTTAAATATTCTGAACTCATATTGTCTATCATTCATAGAGTCTGCAAAGCAGTCAATAATAAGAGTGAAGATTTATTGTGTCATTTGTACAACGAGTATATTCAAATTGAGAGCTTGCCATAAATTGCATTATAGGTTTATAATAGAATTAGAAATGCAGATTCATGATCACTAACAACTAACAAACGAAAAACAAATAGTGAAGCAAATTCACAGAAGGAAATGAAGATGGACAAGAATGGCAGTAACATAATATAGTTCACATAACTTGGAATCTCTAGGCGAATCCAGGTCAATATGTAGATCCAGAACAACATGGAGAAGAGTGGTGCAAGATTAATTAACTGATTAAGATAAACATGGAATAAAATAGTAGAATTTACTCTAAATTTAAAAAAATTTAAAGAGTTGAAGCCCTGTACTGCCTTATTCCATTTAGAAATGCAGATGGAGGAAAAAGTTAATAATCGAAGAAAACAACACTTTACTATTTTATAATAGAATTATTTAAATAGCAACTGCATATTGTAATTTCCGTTATTGAAATACGCGAGAATTATGAAAATTGAATATTTTTTAAATTAGGAAAATTACAAGGGGAGGAAAATATTAGACAGTTGATAAATATTATTTTTCAATTATGTAGCGGGAAAACTTTAGTTTTATTTCTGAAGAATTTTTTTTGGCAGCCTCTTGCATTTCATTCTAATTCACACCTACACAGTCCGTTATATTTCGTTATATTTAAATAAATATATAAAACTTTTAAAACATATTTTCCAAAAATTTTTTTCAATATTTAATAAAAATTTCTTTATTTATTTTTGTGAATATTTTCAGGCGTGCAATATTAGGTAATTCTGATGTATCCGGTAAAACATCATGGCATCAAGCATTTCAAAATGATTATTGGGGAACACCATTAAGTGATACCGGTTCACATGGTTCATATAGACCATTATGTGTCCTTAGTTTTAAATTTAATTATATGATGGGTGGTTATACACCATGGGGTTATCATTTAATAAATAATTTAATGCATTGCCTTGCAACTGGACTAGTTGTTAAATTAGCAAGACATTTTTTATCATCAAATTTTGGTGTATGGATAACTGGTACATTATTTGCTGCACATCCAATACATACAGAAGCGGTAGCTGGTATTGTTGGACGTGCTGATTTAGCAGCATGTATATTATATTTATTAACATATTTAACATATTTAAAACATTTAATATGGAGAGAACGTAATGATAGTAGACAATGGTTGGCATTAAGTTTAACAATATTATTAGCAATATGTGCATTATTATTTAAGGAGACTGCAATAAGTGCATTGATTATATGTGCAATATTTGATATTGCTAGAGGATTATGTGGATTCAATGATAAGGTAAGTTTAATTTAATATGTATGTAGTGTGTATATAAATATGTTAATACAATTGATAGAAAATTTATCTCTATATATTATTTAAAAATTGATATGAGAGATTAAATTTTATTTCTAGTTGATTTAATTTTGTTTTTAATTGATGATCTCTAATAACTTGCGGACCTAAGTATATATAGAACACCTATATATTGTTTTATAGTTGGATATAAATTTTTAGCAAGTATTTAAATGAATTTTTAATAAATTTTAAATTAGAATACAGTTCAAATTGTTTAATTAATCTAAAAATGTTTTTTTAATTGGGTTTTTCCAGTAAATTAACAATTTTAATTTTTCTGTTATTTCTAGTATAATTGTAATAATACAATTTCAAAATTTCTGGAGGCTAATTTATATTTATATATATATATGTAATTAATTGTTTGAAATAAGTACTATTTGTTAAAGTACATAATAAATTTATTAGAAATTATCTAAATTTTAAAGTGAGTACAAAAACTTGTATAATTAATTGATGATTTATTTTAAAGAGTTTACCCTATACGGGGAGTCGTTTCAATACTAATTCTTTTTGGCAGAGTTACAGCCATAATTGGTTTCTGTTTGTTTAAACAATTCACATTCCTCGACTGGATAGTGCTTTCAAGAAGTATTTGATATTAATTCAGAAGGGGTTCAACGCTTTAACCAACAAAGCATATTTGAAGCTCGGCAGACTTTAAATTAAACCTCTTTTAATTTTTATAACTTTTATTTAAACCAAAAATAATTCAATTCCAAATTTTTTCCGTATATTACAGAATCGTTATCGAACCTTAAGTATATTAATTGCATCATTTGTAACAATTGCTTATATACGTATAACAACAATATCAACTGGTCCACAATATTCATTTTCAACAGCTGATAATCCAATTGCTAAAACAAATTCAATATGGATACGTTTTTTAACATTTCTTTATTTGCCAATATTTAATTTTAAATTATTAATATATCCGAATGTATTAAGTTTTGATTGGGGTATGGATTCAATACCAAAAATAACAACAATATGGGATACAAGGAATTTATTTAGTTTAATATTTTATACAACAATTGTAGTTATATTATGGAAATGTTTTCGTAATTTATTAGCGACAATGGGAACAAAAAATTTAGGAAAAAATTCTAGCAAAAGTTTAATTTTAATGAAAAAATCTTTAATATCAACATCATCTTCTTCATCGACAACATTATCAACAACATCATCATTATCATCAACAACAGCAACAACAGCATCATCATCTATATTATCATTATCAAAAACATCGAAATCATCACATTATTGCAGCAGTAATAATAATAATAATAAAAAATCAAAAAAATATTATGGCCAACAACAACAACTACAACATCAGCATCAACAAATTATGTCTACAGAACAAAAATCATCTTCCCCATCATCATCAACATCATCATCATCATCCGCAGATATTATAATACTTAGACAACAAAATAATCATTATAATCAAAATGTTAATCAACAACAACAACAACAACAGCAGCAACAAGAACAACAACAAGAAAATCATCATCATTATCATGAAAATCAATTACAACAAAGAAAATCAAGAATAAAAAGAAAATATACAACAGAAACAACATCATCATCATTGGCTATAGCAACAACCAACAATACAATCAATCAAAATGTTAATGTATTGACATCAATTGAAAATTCTTTAATGTTGCCAAATCCAAAAATCAGAATAGCAACAGAATCAACATTTTTTAATAATAATAATAATAACAACAACAACAACAACAATATTACTAGTAATAATAATAATTGTAATCGTAATAAAAATATCGATTTTATAATATGCGGTACATGTAAACAAGATATACGACATACAAATTTTTGTCGTCAAATTAATAATAATAATAATGTTATAATGCCAGTTATTGTAAATTCATATAGTAATGCTGTAACAACAGTAATACCAACACAAAAAACATCAACAACAACAACATCATTAAATTCAAACACAACAAATCAATTTTATTCAAATGATACGACATCATGTCGCTGCCATTCTACAACCAATTATTTAGAACAAAAGACCAATCAAGAAATTGTACAAAATTGTTTTCGTAAAAGTTGCACCCCAAATCCATTACCATTATCAACAACTAGAACAACAACCGGAACATTAACAACAAAAATATCAAATTCATCATCATCTTCAACATCAGCGGTATCTGCTGTTGCAGCAGCAGTTAGATCAAAATTTGATAAACATCAAAATCGTCGTGATGATATAACAAATAATAATGCAACGGGATGTCGTTTAACACCACGTAGCAGTCGTAGTAGTAGCAGTTGTAGTAATAGTACAACTAGTAGTAATACATCAAATAGCAGTTGTAGTAGTACTATAAGTTCATGTAGTAGCTGTACGAGTATATTTAGTCAAGATTCGGATATTTTAAATACAACAACATTAATATTTAAAAAATATATAAATAAATTATTAAAATATTTAAATTTATCACCATCTAATAGTTTATTATTAGATTCAAAAATGTCACAACAAAATATAAATAGTATTATAATAATAATGTCAATAGCATTTTTAACGCTTCCATTTCTACCAGCAACAAATTTATTTTTTTATGTTGGTTTTGTTGTTGCTGAACGTCTTCTATATTTACCAAGTGTTGGTTATTGTTTATTAATTGGTTTTGGTGTTACAAAATTAATGGAATTATTTATAGATAATTGTAAAAAGAAATTAATTGCTATACTATGTATAGTAATGGTATTGAGTGCACTTAGTATAAGAACATGGAATAGAAATTATGATTGGTATGATGAAGAAAGTTTATATAGGAGTGCAATTAGGGTTAATCCACCAAAAGGTAAATAGTGATATTTCATTAAAATCTTGATTTTTATCATTAATTAAAATATATTTTACAGCTCTAGGAAATTTAGGAAGTGTCCTTAGTTCACAGGGAAGATATAATGAAGCTGAAGAAGTTCTATTAGAAGCATTAAGGTACAGACCAAATATGGCGGATGTACATTTCAATTTGTAAGTAAAGATTTATTTTCTTAAATACAAAATATTTTCATTTAAATACTTTTGTTTTGAAACTTATTTTAAAAATTGCGCAAATTTAATTTTCTTTAAAAACATAATAAACACAAGGACATCGTCACTTTAATATATTTTCTCTGTTGTTGCGACAAAACGTTCCTGCAAAGAACAAAAAAACATATTTTCTAGGTCAACAATATTTTAATGTGTTTATAAAATGTTTCTTTTATATCAAAGGGCGTGTTTGTTTTTTTGTAATTACACACTTTTACAAAATATAAAAAACACATAATTTAAAACACATTATGTAATTTCATTACAAAAGTAATAATGTGTACTTTGTGCATAAATTTTTATATATATACAAACATGTGTTAAAAAATTTAATGATTCAAAAGTCAAAGGAAATATCACGCTCAAAATTTTTTATTTTTTCTTCTTGCGTCTCTTGGGCTTAAAGAAATCTAAGATTTAAAGAGAATTTAAAATCAAGTTTAAGACTGCAGTGCAATTGAAACATCCTGGAAAAGAAAAACAGTTTATTTTACTACCTTTTGAAATAACCTGCCAATATAACATGGCACATAGATGATATTTTCTGTGCAAATCCTACGTATGTTTATATATGGAACGCACGTACTGAAATCAAACAAAATTTACGACCAAAAGTTACATAACGGAAAAGTGAAAATAATAAAAAATCACATTTGCATATATGAATTATACAGTTAAAAAATTTAGTTGTGTGTCTTCTATGTTCTTTAAATTCCTAACAATAATTTCTGGTTGCATTTGTGAGCATGATTCATTATAAGACAGATAGTAAGATCTTGAGGTATCCATAAATACTCAGTAGAAATATTATTGAATAATCGTCCTTACCCTTTATCGATTTGATCATTATAACTGAAAATACCGTAATTCATTAACTGGTAAATTTGTTGATATCATATCATAGCACTTGCTAATATTCTTAATCTCCTAATATAATATATTCCAATACCTATATATAAGCAATCCATTAAAGTAACTGCCGAAGGTTGTACATTGTTGAACACTCGGCTAGACTGAAAATTTGATTCAAACCATTATGCTGCAGCCGCTTAAAGCAGAATTGGAAAGAAATTGATATAAATTTAATATGTAAATGAACAGCGCTGTCTATGGTCGGAACAGTGCTCTGTGTTACCACAAGTCTAACGATACAAGCGTTTTAATACGGTTCAATTTTTTAAAATATGTACCAATTTATAATATTGACGAAGGTATACATTTCAAATCGACCAACTAAGCGACGAATTATAACTGAAGATTTTAAATCATTAATCATTGAAACTAATCACGAAAACTTTGTTTCAGTTTCATAAAGCAGACTGAAGAATGGATTTTGTTGTTACCTGAACTTATTGAAAGTGAAATTGTTTTATCATGTCTGTTCTTAATAATGACGAATTTAATAAATTACAATACTCATTTTCTTCCTTTCTTAAAAATTAAATGTCCAACAATTATTTAATATAATCTCGTTTCTTTTGCGTATAAATTAAGTTAAAAACTATTTTTTGACTATCAAATAAGAACTGCATACTTTAAAACAGCTAAGTGTTAATAATTATACAAGTAGTTAATAATTATACAATTAAACAACTTAGCAGTTTGAGCCATTATCTAACGAAATCACAATCTACAGGGAAATGCTTATGGAGTTCAAAAACGCGCCCTTACTCTTTAAGGCTTAAATAACTTCGTTTTGAGGAAATTCTGCTCCCACTCACCTCACATCGTACCATAATATCCATCAATACCTTATACATCTAAACCATATTAAAGAATTTAAAATAAAATTTATATAAGATTTATTATAAGTATGTAGGTACTAAATTTTCATAGAAACATAGTATAATATTATATTATATTTTATATGTCTCCAACATAAACCTATAATTTCAATTGTACGTGAATCTTTAATACAAATTCGTTTTTTTATTTTTTCTTTTTTTTCGTTAAATTACCGTTAATCTACTTCTATACCCACCTATTAACTTATATTCAGACTACAATTCATGTTTCACCTTTAAAGGCTTCTAAGTTTTTAGCTAACACATAATACGAATAAATATGTTATAGGAAGAAAATAAGAACATAAAACACCACAACAACAACAACAACAACATAAATTCACATAAAAATCATAAAAAAAAAATGTAGAAAAATTCTGATTGTAAAAAAAGAGGACTTATAGGCGGCTGAAATTGTTATTTTTTTTTTATTTCCTTTCATTCGATGTTCATTTAGGACGACAAAATTTACTTTCTTTATTTTCTACATGATTTTCTATTTTTTTTTTTTTCGCGCTTTACTGTCTTTATTCATATACAGTTAATCGTACATACATAAAAATAAAAAAATAAAATAACTGTATGCTTCTTTACTTCAATCCTTTTGAAAATTTAATGTATGTATATGCCAACGCGACAACAATGTAATAGTGTCCGTGACATCTCTTTTTTTTTATACATATATTTTTCCATTTTGTTATTTTTATTATGTTGTTGTTGTTTTTGTTTTTTTATATAATGACATAAAATAAGTTAAAATATATATTTTTTATATTAAAAATTGTTTGAAAAATAAACCAGTCACCTATTTGGGTAATATTATATTTGGTTCGTGCTTAATATTTAAATTTTCTTTACAATAATTTTCTGCTTCCACTATTGATTGTCTTCAAAAATAACGGTAAAACCTGTTTGCTAAGAATCGAGTGTGAAAAATATGGTAGTCAAGAAATTTAGCTACGGACTGAAAATTCTAAATATAATCTTTCAAATCGATAGTTAAGTATTAAAAAATTACTTACAATTTGATGAAAATCTTTAATTAATTGAGTGTCTAAACGCTCCTAAGTAGATTATCAACTTTACAAGTTTAAAATGCAAGTTTATTTGAATTAAGGAAGTGAAATACTTTAATCTATTTTGTTTCAATTACTAGATGTTGGGTAGAGTAGTTCGATGAACTTGTAATTAAAAAATATTTAGGGTTGCCAACGTTTTAAGTTACTGAGGTGCAAGAGTTTTAATTATTGTTCCACGACAATCCAATATCTGAAATATTCTGCTGTTTAGGTTATTCTATTGCTGAGCAGTGACAGACTTATAGGTTATCAGTTAATCTTAATAAGTTAAACATAGTTACCCTTTAATTGTAACGCAAAAATCCAAACAATATTCTTAATTGTTTTATAACAGGAATAATTGAGTTCCATTTAACAATATGAAACACTGGATCAAATTTAAAGCTTATATATATTAAACGATCACTAATTTAATAGTATTGTCGTATGTGTGTACACACATGAAGTGTGCCTTTAAAAATTTTTGACTTGTCGATAAAAAGCACGAAATTAAAAAAACGAAAATAAAAAAAAAACGTGGCAAAAACAACAACAAAAATAAAATTAAATAGAAAATTTGTTTTTTTTCCTAACATTTTGCTATGCCATATAAATGAAGATTTAGAGAGGACATAAAAATGAAATTATTTAGGACAGAACAACGAATTGAACGTTTTTTAATATTAAAATACAACAATATACATATGCATGTACTATTACTGAATACAAAAGGTTCATATAATAATATAATATGAGCAATGTGTATAATATTCTTACACGGATATGCTCCAGTTTATGTTGTTGTTTTTTTTTCGAAATTTTTTTTTGTAAATATTTTTATGGATTCGAAAATTTTTTTGTTGTTTTTATTTTTTGATTTTGTTATTAAAATGTTCTCTCTAGTGAATATCTTTTAATATAGATGAATCTGATGATGCTGAATCGTATTTATAAAAAGATTTAAGACTTTTTATAAAGTTATCTAAATTTGTTTTTTATATTGTTGAAATGGGCCCAAAAGATTATATTATTCATTTATGACCCAGAAACATATATAAATATTATATAATAACAACATATATACATATACGTGTATATATATTATGTATATAGGTTAGGCACATCTATATCATTTTATTAAATCACTGTTTTTCTTTGTCTATATGGATGTCAAGGATAACATTCGTTTTGGCGGTGGGAAGTTTGCGAGGCACGCGTTATAAAAAAAATTGAAATTGGAACTTTATTTACTAGGAGTATATAAATATAAATTTAAATGGTATTATCTGCGACATTTATATATTGGAAATGAAAGTAATTTTTGTTTAGAAAATAAAAAGAAAAAAAGAAAATTTGATATTTTGCGTGGTTTAGTGTTATAAATTTTCCTAGGTTCCAATTTTTAATATATATATATATATATATGAATATTGGATTTTTCGCTTGAATGAAAATGAAATTGACTTTAAATTGAGGGTAAATTTAACAATTATGTTAAATTTTATATGTAAATTATTTTGTAATATTGGAAATAAAAGTGTTTAGAGAATAACAACCCAGAATAATTTATTAAAAAAATATTGTTTTAAATAGATATAATGCATGGTATATTTTTCTTTATTTTTAAAAACGATTAAGTTTTATAATTTTACTCAGATTGCTTAAGGAATATAGCGCTTTCGTATAGTCTCTCCAATTATTTCTAGTTTGTGGCATTCTTCTTATTTCCGATCATGATTTTCCCGACAGATGACATTATCTTTGTACCGTTCTTCTACGTTCTTCTGAGGGTTCTATTCTAGCGCTTGACGTGCCACTAATATTGCTAAGTGTCTTAGAATGTGACGAATCCATTTCTTCTACCGTATTTGGCTCTTGCCTCGTCAGTATCCAAACTCTTCGTTTATAATTCGCAACATATTATTCTCAGAAATTTATTTACAAAGACTTGTAGTAATTTTATATTGTGCATGAACATTGGTGTTTAGTTTGTTTTGTTAATTCTCATGTATTTGATTTTATTTATGATTATTAGCAAAACTATTCTTTCAGTTTTTTTGCCAATAGTATTCTGCACTAAGTGGCTTAGTAGAACAATGTCATCAGTAGGTATAATCTAGGCGTTGCAGTTTCTTTCAGAGTTATCAAGTGATTCTTTTGCGTACTGATGATATTTTTCTCATACAATTATCGAGTATCGTAATAAATAGCAGCGGTGATAAGGGGCATCCTTATCGGACTCCAACACTTGTTGTGATTGAAGTACCTTTCATTCGATACTACAATTTTTACATTGTTGTGCAAGTGGTGATACATCGCCCTCATAAATAGACCCTGATACCGACCACCAATTATTCAGCTATTAATTACAAGAAATTTCCCACTTGTGCTTTTCTTCCTGCAAACTTTTTTGCCTCAAATTTGTTTCGAATAGGAAATTCTTTTAACATTCTTCCATAAATCAATATTTCAGGATTAAATTGATTACAATCTTTTGAATTATTTTAATCTCCATCTTTTTATTTACTGAAAACCCGTTGAAGTCCACAACTAACAAACTCCTAAAAATCTAAAGTAAAAAGAATAATAAGAAATCTTAAATACAAAAGATTCCAAGAAAATCCCTTAATTAAATCTGCACTACTTGAAAGTTAACATTGTTTAAAAAATTCGCCAAAAGCGATTGTAAATATAAATTAAAGTCTTTAACAGAACCTATACCAAAATCGTAATCAAACCAAAAAGTTCGGACTATAATTATAAAGGAAAGCATCCAAACTACTTAAAAAAAAACTAAAAAGAACATTTAAGTTTAAAGGCTATAATTAAAGGTGAAAAAAGATAAATTTACTTAAATTAAAAAATATATAATGCAGGTGCATTAAAATATCTGTAAGTATTTTTTTTTCAAAAAAACAAAATAAAAAATTTATAAAAATTTTTCTTACCTTTAATTAACCGAAAAGTTAAACTTTAAATAAAATTAATAAAAAATATATTTAAGTCATATTAAAGTTTTTTTTTAATTCATTACTTAAAAAATTTATTATGAAGTTTAAAAAATAAAAATTTATTTATTTTTTTCTTACTTTCTCTTAAATTTTTTCTAATTTTTTTTTTTTTACCTAATTAAAAGTAAGAACAGAGAACACAGTGTATGTATAGTGAAAACTTATTCTTAACGCGAGTATAAATTTTCATCTTAACGTTTTTTTTCCACCTTTTTTCAAGGAAAACTTTTTTTTTTCCTGTTTAAAGTTTAAAAAAAAAATCCTTCTTTCTTCTTTCTTTTTATATTCTTCCGTCTTTTCGTTACTCAGCTCAACTCTTAGAAAATTTTTATTGAAATTTAATCTCTTTTGTTGTTTTTTTTTTGAAATACAAAGAAAAAAGTCCATAATATCTTCCGTACCCTACATTCTGTCATCCTATCTAATATCAGAAGACAGAATCCACCCCATTTCCAAAAAAAAACAGTACCAAAGTGCAAAAACAAAAAGTCATGAAAATAAAAACAAGAAAATTGACTTTTTTTGCGCTTATGATTTCCAACCCGCTTTACAACGTTTATTTTATTTTCAGTTCATATATTCATCATCGTTTCCCGTATATTTCTACCTACCTACCTACCTTTTGTAAATAATTTATTTTACAAATAGCTCAATTTCCACGAAAAATTAACTTTCTGATCTCAACACACTGAAAAAAAAAAACACAATGGATAAAAAACCATCTGATGAACATAAATACTTTGTACTAAAAACTCTTTTTAAGCTACCGATTAGCTTTTCATTTTAGTACCTTTCAAAAGAAAAAAAAACGCCAACAACAACAACAACAAAAAGAGCAACAACCAACCCTTTTTTATTGTTATCTATTTTCTACCATCCCATCATCATCACCATCACTGCCTTTTCAGTGTACCTTTTTTTGTGTCTCTTGTTTTGTGTAGAAAAGTTTTTTTTTTTTTTTTTTTTCTTTCACTTTAATAACTTCTTACTTTTTTGTGTTATGCTATCTCTTTCGTTCATTTTGTATTCGCATAATGTAAATATGCACACTGAATATCCGATCCATCAATGAATAAAAATTCATATTATATAATATATATACTTCGTATATAATATATTTTCGCATTCCAATGCTTTTTTTGTATTCACAGGTAAGCAAAAAAAAAACGAAAATATCCAAAAAAAAAACGTAACTAAAAAGAAAGAGAAAGAAAATCTACTTATTCTTCTTACTTTTAAATAATATTAAGAAAATTATATCTACTATATTTTTTACTTACACTTTATGATTTTTCTCATGTTCCTTCTTTTTTTTTTTTTTTTAAAAAATTTTAAGTTTGGTTTGAGCGATATGAAATGAATTAAAAAAAAATTGAAATGGGAAAGAAAGAGATAGAAGAATAATTTTTTTTTTTGTTAAACAAAGTAAAGAAACTTCAAGGATAAAAAAAAAAACAAGAAACTTTTTTCACAAAAGGATTTAATAATATTAAAAAAAAATTTGTTCATTTTTACTTAATATTTAGAAAAAGGATATTTTATTTGTTGTTTTTGTTCTTCTCATTTTTTTACTCTTTCTTTCTCTTTCATACTAATTTTTTTTTTTAACTTTTTAATTTTATTTTTTAATTTTTTTTTTTCTTGTTTTTCTTAAGCTTTAAAGCTATTATATTACTTCAAGAATCGAATTACATGCTCCAATGGGTTTTTCCTTATTATCATCACGAGGTTTTTTTTTTGCACTCCACTCCTTTTCTCTTCGTTTATCTTAAAAATTATTTAGTAGAGATTTTTTTCATCTTTATATTTTCATTATTTAATATTAAAAAAAAAAAAAAAAAAAAAAAAATTCAGGGTTGCCATATAAAAAAAAAAAAAAGAAAATAAGAATTGAAAAACATTTTTAATTTATTATGATAGTAAATGCATTATGAAAAACTTTTAAGTTAATATTAAATATTAATATAGAAATTGTAATATATTTTAGATATTTTTATTAAAGTTAATGAATTTGCAGTTTTTTGTAAATAATAAGAAAATTGAATTTATATATTGTGTAAGATGTTATAATATTTATTTTATGTGACGTGTTTTTAAATAATGATTATTTTTGTTATAACATTTCATTATATTTTTATTAATATTATTTTTTATGGGAAAGAAGTTAATAAATGATATAAGTTTTACTGGAAATTTTTTTTTTAAATTGTATAGCACATGAATAGAGCTAATCCTTTAAATATCAATGACTGAATTGCAGCCCTGACTAAGTCGTAGTTCTAAAAAAGAATACTTTTGATTTGATCCTAATGAAGAAGTTTGTATAGAAATAAAGAAGTTTATATTAAACTGAAATTGGAAATGTCATACTAAAGTAAATTGCAAAAGCATTTTGAGGATCTGTTACATGCAACTCATTTGACAAAAATTCCAAAAATGCTTTTGTAGCATTGGTTGTTTACTTTTGCAGCAACAATGTATCATTTGACGTTTATCGGTATTAAACATAATCAAACAAAATTAAAAAATATTCTGTCAATGTTTTCGCCCTTTTGCTAGGCTTACTATTTCTATTTTAATTCTTTTGTACAAAGTCATTAAATATAAAAATTTCGACAATTTTATCTAATTTTTTCTTTATGTACATTTGTTCTAACTGTTGTTTTAGGTTCTTAAATCATATTGGGGTGCCCTTTCGAATTTCAGTCTAACGTTTATCAAAAGCTTAATAAAATAGCCGCTTCGCTTCTAGCGTTGCTTCTAGTGTCGTTTCTAGCGTCGCGTTTTAAAAAAAAGATGGACCAAACGCTAGCGTCCCTTTTTAACAAATTTTAAATAAGAAAAAGAATTTAAAGTCAAAACGCGCAAAAGTATAAAATTTCATAAAACGAAAAGAGAATTATTGTCAAAGCAAGCAAAAGTAAAAAATTGCTTTACCCTAGCGTTGCTTCATTCGGCACCTCAAGCGTCGCATTACTAATTGATCAAGCTTCTTTTAAATCAATTTATTCTATTTAAACGTCAAAGTGACGCTAGAAGATTATTCAATTTCGAAATATTCAATTGACACTCAAATGACATTTTCATTTAGTTGATTTCTGTCTCACTTAATAATCGATTATACTACAAAAAAGTAGTAATTGAAGTTTAATATTTAAAATTTCGATAAGTAAATCGAACTACTTTTTCGAATAAAAGCTAAATGTAATTTATTTTAGCGGAATATATCCGATTACAGCTTTAGTTTACAATGTAATGCGGAAATCGTTAGAGGTTCTGGTGAAATCTTACGAACACTTAGATTTTCATTTCAAATTTGTTTCAAATTAAATTATTTATATTTTCAAGCTTTTCTAATTAAGTACATAAATTTCAAGCATTCAATGTTGATATAAATTTTAAAATTAAAAAATAAATTTCATTTTAATTTTATGTTTTTGACCTCTGTGTGTCCTCTTCTAAATTAAAACAAGATTAATGCGGGTTAAGTTATATTTTATATCAACATCTAAATTAATTTTTCTATAATAGTGAATTGTATACAGACACTATAGAATACTGTTCCTATATTCAATAACATTTTCCATATTTCGCATTACCCAACAAAAAATAAATTAGTTTTTAAAGCTTTGTTCATATTATTAACATGGTATTAAAGTGACAAGAAAGGATTTATTATTTAATTATATTTGCTACGGACGTAATATAGCGTATAATATGTATCAAAAAGTATACAATATAAGACACAAATACCATGTGTTCAGTTGTGAAAGATTTAAATTTTTTGTATATTAGAATAGGCTTAATATTGAAATAGAGAAATTAAGTCCACTTTGAGGACAGCAGAACTTGCCTTTTCTAAAAAATATCTCTTTAATATGAAACGAATATCTCTGAAATTTATTTCCAAAATTTCTACATTCATAGGAGAGGTTACATTATTTAGAGAGCAAAATCACAACAAAGTTACATAAATCTAAGCAACTTCACTATACTTAGAACCTCGTCGTCGCACCTGCAAAAAAGTTAATTGATTTTCAAATCGTTTCATGGATATTACCGTAGTTGAAGGGCAACTACCACGACCACTGGCCAGTAGGCACCCATGCAGCCAAATTAGGTATCCCTTACAACATCTCCTGTAGGAAACGTATAAAAGTAAAGAATAGTGAAAATATGTAACACTTTCTTTATAGATGGGTGACTCTAACAATAGGCAGACTTCCCTCACTCGGTCAACTTCTCTTCCACAAACTTAATGAGTTTTCAAAACACAGAATCAATGAACATGACTTCGTATCTAAACTTTTCGGGTTGGATATAAAGAAGAAATAAAAACGCAGCTCACATGAGTACAGTGGGATAAAAATTGCGCAATTTAGTGCTCATTGAGGGGTTTACGCAAGGTGGTGAAGGTAACCACTTTACCCACGTAAAGCCTCGTAAAATTTCAACTGCCTTTATATTTCATCATTTCTTAATTATAAGTTTATATAGGAATCTGATAAGGTTCTGGTAAAGGATGGTATTTTCGATTTCTTGATTAACTGTCATTAAAACTTCCCAATTTTTGACTATAGATAATTAATTTTACCTTAAATTTTACTTAAAATTCATTAAAGAGAAATGTTTAATATAGAAACTCTGTTAAATCTCTGTTAAAAATCTGTTAAATGTATTTAAGCTAAGAAAAAAAATATTAGTAGGAAAATAATGAGAGAAGTTTTCAAAAATATGTGATACTCTACATTTAAAGCACAGTGTAAACTTATGTAATAAATATCTATACATATTTTATATAAGTTTCTAATAACATACAGATATAGTATAAAAATAAATCCCAGAAAATATATAAATTTATTTTATTTAAAAAATAGAAAAAAAACAAACCAAAAAAAAAAAAATGGGTGACCATATGGTAAATGCTAAAATAAGAAACATTAAAAGGTGAAATAAAAGGACAATTTCAAAACGATTTATTCTTGTTAGTTTTGGGTCACTTATTTTTCAAGTTTTTCACATATATTTTTTTTTTTTTCATATTTGTTTTTTCAAAACTTACAAATGTTATATTATGTATTACCACACATACATATATAACCATATATAGTTAATATATATTTATAAAAAAAGAAATTTATTATTTACACATTTTAAGAAGGATATAACTAATGCTTTTATAAGAGAATTAAGGATCTCTTTAAATAAAATAAAAAAATGTATCACAGTAAAAACTTAAATTATTAAATTAAAGTTGGACTATTTTTGTAACAGAATTTATATCTAGAAAACTTTTAGGTCAAGTGAAAAAAAACGAAAAAGAAAATACGGACTTAGGATATGTTTAAATTGTTGTTATATTGTATTGAACATACATATCTTGGAATCTGCTGGTTTCCTCTTGACCTTCTGTGCCTTTTGTAAAAATAACGGTATTTACTTTAAAATTAAAGAATTTTCATATTTATGCAGGTATATACACTTATTTCAATAAAAAATTTTGTTTAAAATTGATATAATTACTAAGCCATATGCTCCGCATGATATCATTAAACTCGCGTTGTCATATAGTGGAAATATTAGCGATCCATTCACAAGGAATGCAGGTTCGAATGCAGAATCAAACAAGAATACCCTCTATCACTACTATTATTCATTATATACCCAATCTCTATGATATTAACGATATCTGCATTTTATTACACATCCAATTATGGAAGCACAATCAAAGCTGAATCTTCTGCAGCACACGGCATGAAAAAGGGGTCTGGCAATAAAATATACAAAATTTACTTTCAATGTCCAAACAAAATATCCATTATGGTAGAAGGACAACCAATAGACAGTGTAGAATAACACCTGCATCTGGAACAAGGAAAGATGTCTAAAATAGAATTACCAAAGAAAGACCAGTATTCAGCAGACTGTATGGAATTGTAATCATCCTAGAACATAAAGAGAAATCGACAAACAAAGAGGATTCAAAATTCTTGTGGAACCCCAATGCTACCTAGGAGAGTAACAAGACAAAAAGATATATTTTTACAAAGCATTATCCTTTTAAACCCATAGCAAGTTTAGATTGCGAAGATCTCTTTTTGAATCAGGTATTTCATTCCAGAGAACACAGCCTTACTTCCAATATTAACTTTTTTAAGTAAATCTTTCATGAAGTTAAGAATTTTATAAGTTCTAGGTTTTTCCAAGATTTTGCAGGGTTTTAACAGACTAAGTAAATTCATTAAACTGTATAGAAGGGACACCATAAAAAACGTCTAATTTCTTAGTTATTTTAAATTAATGTTGATTGATTCTCTATAAAGAATGACAGCTAAATTAATTAAAAAGCTAAAGAATTTGGTAACAGTTATAGGCTCTTAATCTACTTTCAAGAGTTAAAAGAAATACCTTTTAGCTCTTAGAATCTAAGCTAAAAGGTATTTCTGATTTAATGAAAAGTTCCTAGCTGTTGTACCTGAATATTCTGTTTCATAAGTTTTATTGAAAATGAGATAAGGAGTTATTTGTGGAATTTATTCTAACATGAATTAAAAGGAAAATTGTTTGAATACGAATCCAGCGGTGAAGAAATAATTTTTAAATGTAAAATTTGGGTCTTAAATATTAAATAAAAATTTTATAAATTAAATTGTGTCAAAAACTTTCATCAAAAAAACCTTTCAAAATATAAGAAAATGTCCTTGAAATGTTTGCAGATAATTTAAGGCTGATAAGTCTTATCAACAGCAACAAAATAAAATTTTTTTTAAAGGACAATCAGGATTACTGAAAGACCTTAGAGAAATATTAAATATAATTCCTTTAAATATTTTCAATTTCATTTGAATTTTTTTTCCTGGAATTTTGTTTCACAACTTTTGTTTTGAAACAAAATTTGAGAAAAGAAGTGACTGATAACATGAACATATCTAACCTTCAGAACAATGTAAACAATATAATCTAATTTATTTTTTTCTTTTTTAAAATTTCAGAGGAATTTTAAATCAAAATCAACAAAATTATAAAAATGCTGTGGAAAATTTCCAAAGAGCGATACAATATCGCCCAAATTTAGCTAGTAAGTATTAAAATTTATTTTCTGATATAAGTTCAGAATTTTTAATGGCTTCAATCCAATTATAGTTGCCTATTTAAATCTTGGAACATCACTGATAGCATTAGGTAGATGTCGTGAAGCAGCTTCAATATTAAAAGATGGTACAAAAATTGATGGTACTGGTGTACGAGATCGTATGCAACATGAAAATGCACGAATGTCATCGTATTTACAATTGGGTAGCCTTTATGCAGAGCAAGGAAAATTACAGCGTGCTCTGGCCGTATATCGTGAAGCATTACATTCATTTCCATTTAATTTTCAACATCAAGTACTATTACAACGTATGGGTGATATTTTTGGTCGTTTACAACAATGGGATGAAGCAGAAAAACATCATCGGGCAGCTTTAGATATACAACCAGATAATGTGGCAGCACATTTATCATATGGTATAACATTAGCAAAAAATGTAAGTTTGTGGAAACCACAGTTTTCTTTCATTGTAATCTAAACTTAATTTTTTTTTTTGATATAACAGAGTAGCCGAATATCAGAAGCTGAATTATGGTTTAAACGTGCTCTTAAATTAGCACCTCATCAATCAAGTGTCTATCATCATTACGGTATGTTATTTTTAACCAATTTTGCTATAAATTTTGTATTTAAACTTATGTTTTTTGGTTGCAGCTGATTTCTTAGTATCAACAACACGATATGAAGAAGCAATTTCATATCGATTGCAAGCTGTCGAATTAACACCGAATGATTATGCGCTGACAGTAGCTGTGGCAACAACTTATAGGTTATTAGATAATAAAATCGAAGCTGAAAAATGGTATAGAAAAGTAAGATCTATATTTTACTTTTACAATAATTAAATATGAAACCCACTCCTTATCTGAGTTGTTGTTAATTTTTTTCTTTGTATTGTTCTACTGATCTTCGAAGACATCAAAATAAGATATTTTACAATTAGTCTTAGCTGTTTTAGTCAAGCTAACTATATTTGTTTTAATTGTTAATTGGGAAGCCAGCACTAGTTTTTGATTGCTGAACCGATCTAAGGATTTACAGTTAAAAAAGAAAAACTCATTGTATACGTCTCTTTTGATATAAATTTTCTACGATTCGTTTGCCCGTATAAAAAAATCGTAATAAATTACTTTCTGATCCTCCCTTTTGTCATAACAAATTTTACTAATCATATTTTAACGAACAAATTAATTTTAAATTTTTTGTTTCAATAAAGGCTGTCAACTTGAGACCAGATGATGCCCGTGCCCATACAAATTTAGGTGCAATTTTACATTTATTAGGACGTACACATAAAGCAGCTGCCAGTTATAAAGAAGCTTTGAGACTGCAACCAGGTGATCCAACAACATTAGGAAATCTTGCTAAATTAGGTATTATTGAAGTGTAGAATGATGATAAAATAATTTAAAAGTAATAAAATTGAACAAATTATAAAATGATAAAGTGAAGAATATTAAATAAAAAAAAAAATAAAAATAAATAAATTTCTCTCTAATAAGATACAAAAGTAACAACCAAATTATGTTATATTATAATATGTATGTATGTCAATATGTAAAGGTTATTTATTTTAACAAAATATAAATATAATTTATAAATTCAATATATTTTTTTTTAATTTAATCTCATTATTATACTGACACTTGTTATTAATATGTATTAAATAAATTGTTATTTTTTTTTTGTTTTTCAAATTAACCCTTTAGTTGCGTTTTTTTAATAAAAAATATCAAAAATACTGCCTTGATGATTAAATACAAATATAATTAATGTCAATTAACAATATGAACAATTCGAAATCAATTTGCATTCAACGAAATTTATTTTTTTTTCAAAAAAAAGGTTTTAAGAGTGTAATTTGAATTAAAGCTGTTGTCTCAGAAGATCGACGACTGTTTGGGATGAGTCCTCGCTTTCAGTTTTGTTTTCATACTTATTAATACTGATATACTGACTCATAATATTAGTTATCAACTTCTTTAATATTAACTTATGATATATTTATGAACATAACATTCCTAGAGTTTATATTATATATTATAAGAATTGATTCTTTATTTGTGGTGGTCTGTCAAAAGTGGTTTT
Source organism: Dolichopus griseipennis (assembly GCA_963082915.1). NCBI lineage: Eukaryota > Metazoa > Arthropoda > Insecta > Diptera > Dolichopodidae > Dolichopus > Dolichopus griseipennis. Next base: position 66,952,903 of record OY720444.1, on the reverse strand, counting down.
CGAAATATTGAAACTTTTATGTTATTTTGTATTCTTTATTTTAACTAAAATTTGAAGCGCTTTTTCCATTAAACTAATTTTACAACACTTTTTCTAGTAGTTCAGGCCTTATTTCATTAATAACACGAGTTATGTTAGCTTTCAATGCAGAGGCGATATGTCGCATGAACTCGGCGGTAAATTAATTACACCATTTTCCGAAATAATGTTATCACTGTGTTTCAATTAAATTCAATAAGTTCTTTCAATTATTGCGGCAGCAATATGAGGTGTAGCACCATCTTGTGCAACACTATTAGAATCCTAACAAGATAATTCTAGAGTAGGTAAATCTATAAACATTTAAATATTACAGAATGAAAAATAAACCCATAGACACAGGCAAGTTAATATAAAAGTTTACAATAAGTTTTGATCTGAAACAATACATTATATAAAAATTTTTGAAAACTTCTGTACGTTATAAAAAATATTATGCACAACATAGTATAATAAGATCAAAGAATAGTTCATCACAAGGAAAATTCATCGTAAGGTCACATCATTGTAAGATCAATTCATCGGCAGGTCAATTATCGCGCGCTTTTGTTCGTCGTATTAAAAAATACTTTGCGATGAATTTAAAATTAAATTTCATTTGTGATGAAGTTTGATTTTAAAATTTCCGAGGAAAAGGAAAAGATGTTTTAATTCTAATTGTTTTTGTTTTTAACAAGGAACGTACCACTGAAATGAAAACCATTTGGTAGTGTGCATCATATTATCAAACAAAATACAAAGCTAGAGTTCATATTGTAAATGGAAAAATAGCTATTCAGCTTAACGCAGGTGAAGTATTAAAAGTTGAAGCTTCAACACATAAGCCGAATATAAAGCAGACAGCTTGTGCATCTGTCATTGATAGTACTCAAATGATATTATAAAAACTGCGATGAATTGACCAGACGGTGAATTGACCAGGCGGTGAATTGATCTTACGATGAATTGCTTTGCGATGAACTATTGCGATGAACTAGCCGGGTACGATTACATTATTAATAAAATTCCTTTAGTATGTAATAGGTTAGAATACTTATACTATAGTTAAATCATTCATAACCGAATCAATTCTACCTTAATTTTTTATTCCAACCTTTAAGAAATTGTTCCAAATTCTTTAATTTCAAAATGAAAAAAATAAAATTGCCATAACAGCAACAAAAAAAACTGAACAAAATTCCAATATTTATAAAATATAATGTTTATAATCATTTAACTCACATACATAATATAAAACCAAATATTAAATTACGCAGCTAAAGGGTTAATCATTTTTTAAAATTATTTCTTCTATAAAAAAAATCACAACACAAAAAAATTGAAACAAAAAAAATTAAAAACAAGAAAAACAAATATAAATAAAACATGAAATACATTATTTAAAAGAATAAACAGAATAATTTATACTGTATAAATACAAAAATGCGAAACAACAACAATTTAATATTGCAAAAATAAAAAACAAATTTTATAAAATAAATAAATTTCAAAAATAAAAACAGAAAACCAAAAAAAAAGATCAAACAAATACAAAAAAAAAAAAAAATTACTTGTATTATATTTCAAACAATTAGTTTTAATTAAAATTCAAACAAGTTGAAAAATAATATGTTAAATAAATTTTTGAAATAAAAATATGTGTATACATATTAATTATTAAATAATGGTTATATATAAATAAAAGCGGATAAATAAACAATACAAAAAATCAATAAAACAAATTAAAAAAAAAAAAAAACAAAATACAAAATACATTATTATGAATTATTAATGATGAAAAATATTACAAAAACAAAATATGGAGAGAAATTAAAAATAATAAACCCTAAAACTTATACTTATTATAAAATTATTGAATGGTTTAAAATATTTTTTTATTTTTGGGTTTTAATATTGTATAAATTTGTATATAAATTAAAATTAAATAGAAATTGATAAATAAATAATAATATATAAAATATACAATATATATTTAAATACAAAATATTAAATAATGAAGAAATTAATAATAAAAAAAAACAAAAAATTGCAAAAAAAAATTAATATTAATTACTACATTATTATTATAATTTTTATTACTTTACTTTTTTCAAAAAAAAAAAAACATATATTATATATTTTAAAAAAAAAATAACCTGATTCCTGATTTCCTAGGTATTAATAAATAAATAAAAAATAAAAGAAAAAAACAAAATGTAAATTGTATGAAATAACCAATAATTATTTAATAAAGTAATAAAATAAAAAAAAAAAAACAAAAACAAATAAAATTTTCAAAAAGAACATTATAAAAGCAAAATTAATAAATCTTGTTTTAATATTTTTGGCATGTTTTTTTTTTTTCGAATTTTTAAGGTTTTGATACAATTAATGAGGAGACGTTCTTGTGGGAATATGGACAAATCTGAAAAACGAGGAAGATTATAGTGGCCCTTGTCAACCATTAATAAACCATTAATAAATTCCCTTATGCTATTATATTAAAAACAAGTGAGGGGAAAAAACCAAGGGTTTTTAAAAAGCACATTTTCAAAATTATATACGGTTTCTTACTGAGTATCATTTATTTTTATAAAAATATATATTACGATAATATTATAATTTTGTTATTTCATTAATAATTAATTATATGACTAATAGTGAAATACTTAGAATATAACCCCAAAGCATTCAAGAAAACCTGTTAATAAGTGCAAAATATAATGTTGGAGCTTCAATGTTCACGTTTAATTTTGGAAAAACTTACACTGGTGAATAAGTTACTGTTTTATAAGAACATAAAAGTTTTAATTTTGAAGACCTAGTAGCCCTTCAATGGGGAAGGTTCCCAAATTTTTGCTTAGCAAACTTATGATGGATCTGCTCACCCCCCTCCTGTGTTCACCCTTCCATTTTTTTCCGGTTCCAGGAAATCAATTTTGAACTCCAACAAAATTTGGAATTTTACCTAGAATATTATTATCTAACCAAAAATGGTTAAGACTAAAAAACAATTTCTTCAATTTAAAGAGCCCCTTTCAAATTTAAGAAAAACCTTTAACGTTTGTTGAAATATAATGCTGCAGCTGTAAATTTTGTATATTTGTAAAAAAAATTTGAACAGGTGTTAAAGTTACAGGTGGTTGAAAATAGCAAAATTTCAATTTTCGAGCCCTTATAGTTCCTAAACAGGGGGCGTGACAAAAAAATTTTGTTAACCGACTCCTATTAATTTTGGAGGACCTAACTTCTCCCAAAATATCAAGAGCCTAGGTTGAACCGTTTAGAAGATATATGGGGCCAAAAATTTTGCAAAAGTTGAGTTTAGCTTAATGGTAAATTTTAGTACCGTATGGTAACCCCATACAAATTAGCTTTAGATTTTTTTGCCGTTTTCAGATTGAAAATACACTTAACAAAACTCTTGTTATAGCAATTTAAAAATAGGGCTTTTTCCAAATTTGGGGGGCTGTACCTCCGTAACGGGTGGAGCTACAGAACAAAATTGTTCTACGAAATTAATTTTTTTGTAATATCTACCCGTGGGTAAAATTTCTTTACTCTATTTCAAACGGTGTAAAAGTTTTTGTAAACATACGGACGGACGGACGGACGGACAAAGTCAAAATTAAGAAAAATCTTTGACACTTATTGAAACTTTCGTTTTGGAGCTTTCAATTTTGTATGCAAATAAAAAAAAATTTTGACAGGTATTCAAGTTATAGGTGTTTAAAAGCTAAATTTTTAGCAAAATTTCAATTTTCGACCCCTTACAGCTCCTAAAGAGGGGGCGTGACAAAAAAATTTTGTTAACTGACTCTTACTTATTTCTAAGGATCTAACTTCTCACGCACTTTTGAAATGTGCTAAAAATATATATATTGAGTAAAATAATTGGAATATGACCTATCCTTTCCCAAAATTTTTGCTAAAAAAAGAAACCATAAAAACAAAAAACATTTCATAGTTATCGAATAGTTAACTTTGTAGCCGTAAGACGTACACACACACACTCTTAGATCGATTTACTTTTCGATGATCATTGTATGCTAGGGTATATTTAAATTTTTGTCTTTGAAAACTTTAAACTCATTTTTAAAGCCCTTAAAAGCGAGTTAGAGCAATCCTAGCTTTAATTTGTGATCACCAAATATTTTTTTTTTAAATTTTTGTCTTTGAAAACCTTAAAATCATTTTAAATACCCAATGGTAAAATTCCAAGAAGAAAAATCTCCAAATCCATAATCTCCTAAAAACAATTCAGTTATTTGCATGCCGATATTCGACTTTTATTACATGTATTTATATTAACTTATAATACCTTATAAGAAACATCAGAGTCCCAACGTCACTTCCCCAAAGACGTAATCTGTATAAAATAAAAAAATTATTTAAAATTATTACATAAAATTTATTTTCCAGGAGAAATATAAAAGGAAAATTTAAAAAAAAGGTAAGTGGCCTTGTAAACGGTAAGTAATAAAAGGGAACTTGTAAAGTCATGTGACCCTTGAAAGTAATGAAATAATGTCTTGTAAATCAAATCTATTTCCTATATTTCATTTAGGATACCCAGCTCTTTATTTAAAAATTTAGCTTCCTTAGAGTTTTTGAAACTAAAACCAAATGTAAAAAGTTTTAGCCGCTTTATTGTTTTTAAGTTTATGTTTTAATTATTTAACTTGCTGTTTCTCATGAAAGGTTGAGTTTTTCAAAATAACCTGTGCTTATTCGACAGTGTAAAATTTTTTCATGCTGAAATCAAAAGTATAATGACCCTATAGTAAAGAAAAAGGATAGAACAATTTAAAGTGATAACCTAATGTGTGCGTTGTCGCCAGCGCTGCTTTACTTGACAAAATTCTATGAGTTGGGAGAAGCACCGAAATGAAGCGATGCTGGAGCCCTTTCTACTTTTAGTTACTCTAACAGAAAAAATGGTTATTTTTTTGTAGGTGAGATTTTATTTTTAAGATATCATGTTTTAGTGCCTTAATAAAATTAATTGTGGTTATTTATTTTCAATACATCTTGCAAATTCAAAAATTTATTAAAACTTGTATATTAGACATTTTTTATAAAAGAATTTATATATTGAACTTAAAACAATGAATTTATTGATTTATAACTACTGGATTGAATTCCTGTGAAACCACATATATATATATTAACTTTTTTAAAGGATTTTAAAAAAATATACATTGTTTTAATACACTATTAAATGAAATAAATTGAAAACGAATTTTCACTCAATCAACATCACTTTTCATTCACTTAACATCAAAGTTAATTTAAATTAAATAACAAGAGTATAAGTTTATAATTAAAAAATTTAACAAATATATTGTTTAAATTTTTTTTTTCATTTTAAATCACTTGTGTTATATTTAAAATTATACAAAATAATTATTAATAATTATTAAATTTAATTAATTCAGTTTAAAATATATATATATATATATATATATATATATATATACTATATATAATTTGTATATATATATATAAATATATATATATAATCAGATTAAGTTCCTGTTAATAACATTAAATTTACAAAATTTACAAAATATGCTGCTTATTTGTTTTTTTTTTTAATTATTCTCACTGTTCTTTTTGGGTTCAATTTATTCGTAACATATTTAGTGATGGAAGCATGAAACTACCAAGAGTAAGTGGGAAAAATTATTTTATGTGGGAACAATTTTTTAAAATATCAATGAAATTCACATAAAATCACAGAAAATAATTTACTATTTTGCGCTTTTAATCTCCTAAATATCTCTGGATTCAAGACGCGGTTACTTCCTTCCTGTTAAACATTTCAGTAAATTTCGATTTTTGATTATTATTGTTCAAGAAGTTGAAAAACCGCTGGCTTATTTTTTATGATTCCTAGCATTTGATAAGCTATCCTGAAGAAATGCTTCTTCGATAATCTCTTTGATTAAATAGTCTTTGATATGATCGATATACAGCACTTCAAATGAGATCGCAGTGGTTTAATGTTTTTGATTAGAATCAGCATTACAGTACACGAAAATGCTTTAAAGTTCAAGTGGGGAAATTTTATTTTAAATGGCACTACAGACCACTATATTTTTCAAGACATTGGATTAGATTTAAGATTGCTTCTATTGGTTGTAAAGTTAAAACAACAAAAAGTAAATTAAATTTCAAAGCCCTCCCTAAGTACTTCGAAAAGATTGTCAAAAATATTGATAAACTTCATAATTTAAAAAGTATGGGAACGAAGTTACGAAACAACAATATGTAATATGTAATTTTTTGATAATATGTAATTTTAACTAACTACCCAAACGAAGTAACATATTTTCACCCCAGATTTAGTTATACCAACTAATACCAATAAATTCAAATTTGTCAAAATATGTTTTTAAATTAAATAAATTGTTTTATAAATTGTATTCTAGTAATTTACTCATTAATTTTAATTAATCTCTTTTAAACACTTTTAGATTAAATTAATTTTTTAAAAAAATACAAAACAAGTAATTAAAAAACCCAAGGGCTTTTAAGAAAGCACATTTTCAAAATTAAACATTTTTCCAAAATAAATTTGGAATACAGAGGAGTATATGGAAAAAAATTGTTTATAATAAGTTCTTAGAACTTTCGTTAGAAATTCAACACACTATCTTCAATTAAAAAAAAAACTTTAGTATATATAAAACGAGGAAGAGTGTAGAAGACTAGACTGTGTCGACTGGGATGCTTGTATGACCATATGACACAATGCTAATTACTTGTACAAAATTTCAAATGCACAACTTATTAGACTTTCAGTTATGTATAAATGAAATATAAGTTGAGAGGCAGCTCTTCAAAGCTCTTCCACCACACCGACTATATTTTATACAGACGTTGGCCATTAAAGTTACCAACTATTAACAAAATTTTAAATATCCAGCTTTACCAAGAAAAGAGTTGTTGTCATATAAAAGAAGAAGTTATATGACATCTACTCGAACCCATGAAGGAAAGTGGCATTCAAAAACGGACATTCATAGCTAGATCGATTTACTTTTCTATTCTGATCCCATTCATACCTTTGAGTCTATATCTATCTCCCCTCCTTCTCGGCGTCACAAATGTAATGCAAATTTAGTACATCCTTTAGACCTATAGTCAACACAATTATAAAAATCGTTAAAGAATTGGGACAGATATTCATCTTACATGAGGTTAACAATGGCAAATTTTCCGTTTTGACCTCTAGAGCTGTACTAAAAAGATTTAGGCAAAAACTCATAATAATTTCGCTAACTCATTTAAAAATTTGAAGGTAATTCAAATCGTTCAAAAGATATAAAAGGTCAAAATTTTTGCAAAAATAGAGTTTCGGGTAGAGGTAAATTAAAATGACTTTTGGCAACACTATACATAAGTTTTAAATATCTTATATAAAGCTTATAAAAAAAACTATTGTTTGGCGTTTGCAGAATTAAAATATTCAATACAGAACTTTATTTACAAAAATTTAAATATTGCGTTTTTCCGGACATTGAAGGGTTGTACCTACGTACCAGTTGGGGTAACAGAAAAAAGTTTCTCTATGAAGTAAACTTTCCTAAAATACCAGTCACAGTTAAAATTTATTTTCTTTATTTAAAACGGTGTAAAAGTTTTCTTGGCATACGGACTGATTGTAGAACTATAGAGGACGGGTGGTAGGATTGTACATTTTTTTTAAATTTTTGATAATTGCATTAAAAATATTTGTTTAACAGTATAATGCTCTTTTGAAAATATTTTTATACCCGTATGACTATAGGTCAAAGGGTATAATAAATTTGCCATAACGTTTGTGACGCAGAGAAGGAGGGGGTTTAGATATAGGCTCAAGTGGATCAGATGAGATGAGAATCGAAAAATTAATCGATTTAGCTATGTATGTCTGTCACTCCGTCCGTTCGTCTGCACGAAAGATCGAAAAATAAAGGAGCTAGAGTTTTGATATTTTCACAAATTCAATTTTATACAATAGTCGTCATCCATATTGAAATCGAGCCATTTTGGTATTTAAGCTGGGTGTCTGAAATTTTGCCAAATAAATTTTAGTGTTATGATCAAAGTTTCTGCAAAATTTTGTTGGTTTTCTGTAATGGGATCGAGTACCTGCCATACAACTTTTTCTTTTATATGAGCATAACTCTATACCTATTGAAGCTGGGTTTCTAAAATTTTACCAAAGATAGTTTAGTGTTATGGCCAAAGTTTCTGAAAAATTTGGTTGGTCTAATACACTTGGTTCGAGTAGCTGCCTTACAACTCCTTCTTTTATATGAGCATTACACTACACCTAATAAAACTGTACGTTTGAAATTTTGTCAAAAGTAATTAATGTTTATAATAATGATATAATGTTTATATTACGATCATACGGATATCCCATAGTTGACACAGTATACTCTACTACACTCCTCCTCGTTTTTTAATTGAAACAATTAATTTTATGTTATTTATTCATATTTTATTTTTATAGATTCTAAAATATAATAAAAATTATTGAAATTATTAATATTTCGTAATGTTATTAAACCATTTTATATTATAATATATAAAAGCACAATTGAAAATTATTGAAAATACTAATAAAAAAAAATTAATGTAAATAAAAACAAAAAATTAGTAAATATATTAATTATTGTTTATTTTTTGTATTTTAGAATGAATATGAATTTAAAATTATTAACAAAATATCAATTAAAATAATATAAAAAAATAATTTATATATTTATAATAAAAAAATTATAATAGATTTTAAAAATTAATAATGAATGTTAATTATGATATTATTTAAAAATTTGTTTTTTTTATTTGTTTCTTCTTCGTTTTTTTTTTAATATATTTAACACTACTACAGTTTTTTATTCCCTAATAATTTAATTTGATTTTAAAAATAGCTAACATACTATAGTTAAATATTTTCTTCCTCAAATCTTCTAACCCCTTATAGAAGTATAAATCGACAAATTGTACTACACAAAAGACATAAAGACACTGTAGCTACCTCCAACATTGAATAATAAATTAGACATTAACTAACATACTTGCATAATGAACCTCGTCTTATTCAGATGCTTTTAACACACTGAGAGACAAGGAGACCGACTGATGATTAGCCATTCGAGATTTATACCATTTTATAGCACTTTAATAAGAAAATAATAAGTAACTAATTGAGAGTCTATTGTTATACCATACACCTAGATTAGGCATAGGGCGTTTAATTATACCAAAGTAAATGTGTTCGTTAGAACTAAAACTCAGCTACCATTCGTTAGAACTAAAACGAACAAGTTAGATATAGAAAGGTAGATAGTAGATGCATATAAAGTATACATTTTTTATCAATGTCACCTTGAGTCGTTTTAGCGATGATCGTCAGTTAAAAAAATAACTCAAATGCAATATCAAACCATGGGATCGGAATATGAAAACTTCCGAACGAGCAACTCATATATTTTTTTTAAACATTTTATGGGACGAAACAAGACGACATGTTGTAAGTCTCAAAATGCTATGGGGTTTAACCTTTGTTCTATCTTTGAGCTAAGAATATGTTAATTAACACACTTATTCTAAATTATATCTTATATGTTACGGCTGGGTGGCACAGTGGTTAGAGTGCCGGCCTTCCATGCAAAAGGCTTGGTTTCAAATCTCAGTAAAAGTGAAAAAAAATTTTCTGGTTCTCGACGCTACCATTCGCCATTGGGTTCAAATTAATGGCATAATCAATTTTAATAATTATATATCTTTAATAAAAAATGCATTAATATAACCATATAAACAAATACAAAATATAATCAAATAATTTAATTGAATAATATAACTCACAGATAAAGAATACCATATAATTCAATAATAGAATATTACATTATAAACAAAAAATAGAATTGTACCGATTGAAAATCTAAGACGTTTCTACATGTTAAGGCTTAGTACTATATCATGTTTAAATTACATGTGGAATTCATTAAGATCGGATTCAAATAAAACAAATATAATATGAACCCAGTTCCAACGTGTACCTATGGTATTGACAGACGAGTTGGGTCTTAAATTTCGGTTTAGTAAATCTCTTTATAACAAAATCTCGTTTTAGAAAATCTAATTTTAGAAAATCTCGTTTTTAGAAAATCTAGTTTTAGAAAATCTTGTTTTTAGAAAATCCCTTTTTTAATATACTGGAAAAACCTGATAATTCTGGTTTTTTATCCAACTCAAAAATCCTTAAAATCCAGATTTTTCAATTAAAAAAGATATTTTCTTAAAAAGCGAGATTTTTCAATAAAAAACCGAGATTTTCTAAAACGAAATCTTCTAAAAACGAGATTTAAAAAAAAATATTTACTAAACCGATATTATGGAACGCTCCCTAGGAAGACTTATAAGACTAACATTAAACATTTAGCCCTTAAAAAATAAAAAAAAATATTTCCTACGAAAAATTAGGTTTACGTTACTAGCAAAAAAATCTAGCAATTCTAAATTCCGTCGTAAATTAAAAATTAAAAATCTGCACTAACAACTTATTTTTTCGATATTTTAAAATGACGTTTTGACATTTGAGTCTATGCTTCAAAATAGAATTCCCCTATCAATGTATAAAATATAATCTAATACTTATTTATATATTCATAATTAAACCAAGGATAAATTAATTAATTTGATTATCAAGTCATATTATAATATCAAATGTCATTTCCAAATTTAATATTCCGAATTGTGTTAAATGGAAAAAAAAACATTTGTATCCAAATAGAATTGAAATTTTAAAATATAATTTAATAAAATTAAAATTTTAAATAATTTTGATAGATTTGTATATTTTATTAAACTAATTATGAAAAAAACACTTTATTTTTCATTTATATAATTGTTTTGTTTTTGAATTCACTATCAATTAAAAATTATCAAAATATTCTAAAATTATTCAAAATTTTTAATTAAAAACCTTTAATATATATACATATACTATAATAAATACATAAAACCTAGTATAGGTAATATAATATATAATTAATTTTTAATTTTAATTTTAAAAATATTTATAAAATATTATATAAAAACTTTAACCTTTTAAGCCTTTCAATTAAACTTAAAAAAATGGGTTGTGTACAAAATGTTCAAATCTCAAAAACTCGTTTTATCAAAATTTTGTTTTTGAAATCTCATTCATTAAAATTTCGTTTTTAAAGAGTATTTCTGAGCCCATTTTTAGGCCTATTTAACTATTTATGACAGTTGCTTGATTTCTGCTCATGGTTTTCCAACTTATATTTAATTTCCGAAGTGCATGGTCTATCTATCTCCATTTCTTATTTCCTAATGACATAGTATAGTTTCTTACCTTGAGATATTTAATAGATCTTAATTTGTCCTGTACGCATTTTTACCCCATCGCCAAGAAACTTTAAGAAGTAGGTATAAATTTTTTTAATTAACGAGTTTCTAAAATTTTTTTAGATTTATCGCCATGCCTAATTTGGATATGAAATTTCAAGTCTATTAATAGAGACAACTGCATTGTTTAAAAGCAACACGAATTCAAAACTTGCAGGCAATCGGACGCACCCTTTCTTATTTTACCACAAAGTTTTTGAAAAATGTTCCATCTTTAAGACCAGAACACACTCCGTACCCAAAAACCTTTACATACAAATTTTCATGATAATTGGCTGAACAATTTTTGAGTTTATACTTAATAAAAAATAAACAAACACCTGTTCTAAAGAAATCAAACAACTTATGCCTCCACTAAAGATTTTCCAAGCGGGAAACAAGAAGGGCAACAGATGCTCATTCCTACACAGTTGAGCTAACCAGATGGCGTAACACGGATTATGGAAATTTGTTTGTCCTGCGATTATCACGTCCATGAAACAATATTCCACCAAATGTGTTCCGCAAAGTTGATAATGTATATGTTTACGATTTAGCTAAATTTAAGAAGAACATTAATATATTTAAAATTATAAATATCCCATCCCAATTTCCCCATCCCCCATAATCCAGAAATCCCAAATAACTTCCACCGTAATCCCAATTCCTTCAATATCCCCATCCCTGTAACCAAACTGGACATTTGTATCACAGGTTCTCTTCTAAAGTTTGGCTCACAAAGGGTATGGTTTTGATGTGTCAAAATCGCCCACTACCCAAAGAAACACCGCACAGTTTCAATGGGTGCGGCTTTCGAGCTTTCCATTCTCTCTTAACAAAAAAAAAAAACAAAAGGAAGCGAAATCGTAAAAATCGAGATTTTAAGATAGGAGAATTTGTACCACTCCCAAAACAAAACATTTTAAAAGTTTTAACACATTAAATATTATATATTTCCTAAATCACTCATCAGATATTTTTCAAAATTTTTATGAAACATTTAAAAATTCAAAAAGGCCGAAATTAATAAAATATTTTTTTATAATATTCTCACTTTATTTATAAAATAATATTTTAATATATAATACTTTTATTTATAAACATTATAACAAAAAAAAAATTAAAACATAAGACAAATATTAAATTATCAAAAAAAAAAAACCCTCTTCTGTGCTATGTTTTTTTTCTTTTTGTTCGGACTTATTTAAACTTTTTCATTTTGTTTCATTCCATTTTTATTTGTTTCAAGTCTATTTCATTCCATTTAGGAAACTTTTTTTGAAAATTGCTTTGTTTTTTTTTTGTTTCATTCATCCCTCTATAAAAGAAAAACTTTTATAAATAGTTTTTAAAAAACTTTCCACTTTTTTAATTATATTATATTGTTATTTTGTGAATGTGTTGCTTTAGTGGTATGTTTGTGTTCAACAACCTCTTTTGTTTTTCACAAAACTTCTGAAGCATTTATGAGGTAATTTAATAAGTTCTTTTTTTCCCTCCAGAAAATGAATTCCGACTAGTGACGACAAATTTTGCTTGTACTTAAATTCAGAATTAAAATGGTTGTTCCTAAGGGATTTAAAGTTTTAAATGAAAAGATGCATGATAGTTTAGAATGAAGCATAGATTTTATATTTATTTTCTGGTCGTCTTTGACATAATTAAAGTCCTATAGAATTTAAACACAAAAATATTCAGGAATTTAAATAAGATCAAAGCAAGTACTTGGACTCGGAACATGTGGTAATGTTTATGAATAAATAGAAGAATCGGATCCATGCACGCAATATCGCGCTTCATCTTAGCAGAGTTTAAAATAAATTCTGTGGGGATTGCATTAGGTGCTGTATTTTTTTATTTGTTATCCTTTTTTACTCCTTTAGGATCTCAGGGCTTCTAAAAAGCTTTTCCATCTGCTTCAATTTTTGTGCAATGATTTTCGTTTGTGACCATGTCTTGTTTTCCTCATTTGTGTTATTTTTCGCAATATTGTTCTGTGTTTTTTTTTTATTCTGCGGAGAGCTTCAGGTCTTCCAACATTTCTTTTCCCCTTGAGGGATTCATTCCAGTGCCATGCTATGCAGTTTTAAGATCTTCTAAGAATGTGACCTATACCTATCCATCCGTACTTCCTTTTCTCGATTAGTATTTCTTTTGGTTCTTGATCAGTAGCTTTATTCCAGAGATCTGCCTTGCTTATTTTTCTTGGGCAGTATATTCGAAAATTAATTCCAAGGTATTTTCTTATGAATACTTGTAGTTTCTATGGTTCCTTCTTCTTAACGAGCTTTATATTTTATTTGCATAATATCAAGTTTATACTTTATTTCAAGTAAAACCTAAAAAAATTTGAATCCGCCATAAATTTGCAGGATTGATTTGAGCTTCTGGATTGAAATTTCGTTTAATCATAAAGCTTCAATCATTTCCTTAAGTGTCAGAAGAGTCTATATTAAGTAAAGAAACAATTAAGGGGAATTGTATGATGCTAAGCTAAAAAGTTCTTTTTGGGAGACCTGCAGCCAATTCTTTACCAATCTTAACAATTCCATGATTCCAGACTAGTCTCCTTAAAGAGGTGTTTATTAAATAACAGTACTTATCTCAATTTTTTACAGAAATAGTGTCCAAGCAATACAAGCAAACAATAATACAAACAAATAGTGCCCAAGCAATCAAAAACTAATAATATGCAAAATAGAGTTATCATTATAGGCAAACTTAGTAACTCCAAGTTTCCTGACTAGGGTAGCAAAGTAGGTATTCATTTAATAAAAGTACCTTAAGTTATAGTGTCAAAATGATATCCAAGATGATATTCGAAGAAAGTACCAAATCGCCCCATATTTATTACGAGTTAGGAACTTTTCTTTCATTTTACAAACCAACTAATGTACAATTTGGGAGTTATATAAATTTTTAGTGATCCGTGAAGCCATTACTTTAAAGAATTTTTTATACAATTTATGTCTGTATTAATAACAGGGATATTAACTTTATCATTTATCTTAGTTTTTTAATTTTTCCTCTATTTTTTTCATTATACGAGTATTATATTTTGGTCTATTGTTTTTTTTTATACGATTTTGTTTTTCTTGTTATAAACAATATAATTAAATATTTTTTTTGGAGAAAGGGATAATACTATATAGGGATAATATTATACATTACATCTTAAAAATGTTTGTTAAAAAAAAATTAAATTTTCAATTTCTTAAACCTCAAAAACAGATTTAATATTTTTCTAGAGAATTCAGATTATTTTATAAAATTTATATATAATTAAATTTTTATTTTTAATATTTTCAAATCATTTAAATATTTTAAAAATTACTTCCGAAAAGTGCTTTGAGTTTTACATTAAGTAATTTATTATTGAGAATTTAATATTCTGTGAAACTTTCAAAAAAATTGAGCGAGTGGTTAAGAGTGTGGGAACAAATCTTATATATTCGGAAGGAGTACATTTAACTGGCGCATTTTGCAAAAAGGTTTTTGATGCAATATTTCAAAGCAAACAATAAACCAACATATTACTATTTATTCCTCCTCCTCATAAACCAATTACTAAAGCAAGTCTAGCCTATCATTATTGGTTAATCCGAAATAAGCCTGACTCATAACATTTCAATAGAGATTCCTAAAGTTTTATGCCTCATATCTGACTAATAAAAAATGTTATTCTACTTTTAATTTATCTTCAGAAGATACAGATTCAAATAACTTCATCAAGTTGCCTGGACAAATTTTGGTAAATACAATTACCTAATGCGTCTAAGAAACCAATTCCAAAATCTTTTCAAAATTCAAAATATGAATCGAAAAGTTGATTCCTCCACTACGTCTTCCACGACCAATTATTCCAAACTAAACCTTTCTGATACATATTTCATTCAAATACCTTGCAGATTCTGAATTTTCTCCATGTGCAGCTTGTATGAAAAATAATACTGTAAGTAATTTCTATATTTTGAAAAGTTGAAGAATTTTTGATACACTTTTCTTCAAAAGATACAATTTGAAACAATTTTAGCAAAAGTCAATTGAATGGAAGCATTTTATAAATACCCTTATCTCATTTTGTTTTAGACAAATCAGTTTCAAGAACTTTGTTTCCAATATCTATTCATTATTAGAATACCGATTTAAATTAATACGAACACCTTCAAATACTTCAAGGTAAGTCATCGTAGTTTCGCTCCACTAAAGTGTTTCAACATAAAACAAGACGAACAAGATATACTCATACCTACACAGTTGAACTAAACAAGTAGCTCAACACAGCCTATGAAAGTTGTTTGTCATGCGTGTATAACTTTCTTAGAACTTTGTTCCATCTAATATGTTTCCTTAAAATTATAATACATATATTTGCAAGGTTTAACTAAATATGGCAAAAATATTTCCTATTTCTTCGTAATCACTCTCTACCATCCCATTTTCCCTTTAATCTCATATTCCGAAATCTCCGAAGCATAATATCGCAAAAACCATCTGACAGATAGCTCAGTGGTAAAGTGGTGGCTTTTAAATCGACAAGTCTCCGGTTAAAATCCTAGTCGGATCATATCTAATAATAAAATATAGTGTATATTAAATAATTTTAATAACAAGTCGAAATGTCAAATAGGCAAAGGATTAATATTATCAGCCAATATTTACTATTGTCGCTGGTACTACAAAAAAATAAATAAATAAAAATCTCAAAAATCTTTTATTCCCTCACGTAGAAAATGAAGCTTTACACTTATATCATAGGTCCCACCAAAAAAATTGCTTCACAAAGGTTGTATTAATTATGTAATTTAAGTATACTTAAACTCCACACTACCCAAATAAACTCCACACTCTCTAAACGGGTAGCTTTCAATACTTTCCTCTATCTCTCATTGAAACACAACCTCACTTTTCGGACTGATACCCTTTTTTAATATCGTTCATTATTATCCCAATAATAGGATTAGAAAAAAAATATTTATAATATACATGAAAAAAAAAATTAAAATAAAATTAAAAATAAATTAAATAATTGTTTGTTTTTTTATTTTTTTAAACTTCTCTTTGTTAATTTTGCTCCTTAACTTCATTTTGGTTCTCATTTTTTTTTTTTTTTGGGGAAAATTGTTATTTTTATTTTATTAAATTGTTTTTAATTCAATCACAACTTATTTTATTTAAATAAGAACCCAATATAAACAATTTAAATACGAAATTCCGAAAAAAAAAAATTTTATACCCAAATCATTATTATATTACTTTAAAACAACAACAAAGTAGTGTATATATCTTACTCTTAAGAAAAATACACAACTTGAAAATTTACAAAAAAAGTGGGGGGCATCAAAAAACAAAATAAAAAAAAACTTTAATAGCATTAACAATTTAAAAACAAATTAAGATACGAATTGGTTACATAACAACAAAAACAATTCCATAAAATAACAACTTAAATATTTTTATAAAGGAAAAGCAGCAACAACAACAATATCAGACCAAATTATTTGGGTCATTATATATCCAAAATCTAAAATAGAAATCATACCATTTTATTTTATATTAATACAATAATATCAAAAATAATATTTACTTATTTGAAAAACAATTCTTTTAAAAAAGGTTTTTTTTCCCAACCCCAACTATAGTCCTTGTTTTTTAACCCTTTTCAGCCTCCCGTTTCCTGCTTTGTAATTCTTCATTTTCAGATCAATGTTCTTTGAAAGCAAATTATATTCTAAAAATGGAACCAAAAAAATTATCATAAATATGCCAACATTTCTAACATAGAACATTCAAGAAGATATTTATTTTTGTTTCAGTATCTCTGTACCCCCTCTTTCCTTGGAATCCCTGTTTACAACAATGAATTTAAAAAAGAATCATTTTTAGTACAAAATATCACAAGAGACCAACAAAATATACAAACATTGACTTCTTTTGTCTTTTTCTAAAATGAAAATTCAAAAAAAAATGTTCATTTGTTTTAAAAGTCAAGAGGCTCTTTTTTATGCTACTTTATATTATAGAATCCTAGAATGTCCTTTAAATTCAAAAACATAAAAATAAAAACAAATTTTCAATTTTCTTTTAAGAATCAACTTTCAACACCCCCTGTACTTCCTAACCCATATAAAATTTCTTCATTATATTGCCTTTCGTTTTAACTCTTCATTTCTAGAAAAAAACAACAATAAACAAATCACAATATTTACATACAAACATATACACAAACTCATATACAATATTTAAAAAAAATTTGTATATAAGTGTGTTATTTACGTACGTGTTTAAGTGTATTTTGTTTTTTATTTTTTTTTTCAAAAATCTTTAAATCAAAAAAATAAACTCATTCAAAATGCTTTTTAATTTTCCAATTCCATCACCCCCACTTTTGTTTTCTCAATTTTTTTTTTGTTTTTGTTTTTATTTTTCTTTAAAATGAAAATAAAAATAGAGAAAAAAACAAAAAAAAAATAAAATTCTTTCACAATTTTATTTATTTTCTTTTCTATTTATTTATTTTGTGACCTGACCTCTTGACCTCAAACGTTTTCTATTTATTTAAATTTAAATTCTGAATAAATACAAAAAAAAAAAAAAAACTCAAAACAAGTTTTTAAGATATATACTGGTGATAGAGTTTTGTGAGGCAGTTTGGTTGGGGAATTTTATCCCTATATAAAAAGAATCGGTTCAAGGATCTCAAAAATACAAAAATTTTTTCCATCTCTTTGATTTTAATCTTCAATAATTTGTGTCCAATGTGACATTTTAGGTATAAGTTATTTGAAATGAATTAAGCTCAGTTTTGGATTTTGAGTTTAAGATTTAAATATTGAAAAAGAAGTTTTTGAGTTTAAATTTTTCAAAATGAGTGAAATTAGGAATCAGTGAGTTTTTAATTGGAATATTTAATCTGAATGAGAGTTTTTATTAGATAATTTGTAAAAATTAAATGAATCACTGGGGCAAATATGGTTAAATATTTTTTAAACCCAATTTAATTTAAATTTTTTTTATTACAATTTAAATTTAGATTTTGAGTATTTTGTTATTATACAGGGTGTGTCAAAAACAGTATGTCTTTTTCTTAAGTTCTCTTAATTGAGAAGAAACTACAAAGAGACAAATTTCTGAATTTCCTTTATTTATAATTTCCAGCTTGATTCAGTTCGTATTTACTGTCAAAAGCGATGCATTATTAATACCTACACTTTATATATCCTTGTGCATCCTAAAATGTAGGAATTATCTACTATTAGAGAGCGTGTCATTTGCTTGTACAGTGTGGCGTAATAACTTTTTAAATTTATTTATATTTTTTATTTTTATTTCAGAATTTTGTGAAGAAAACTTGGGGAATTGGAAATGGAATAGAACGCAACAGAACAGCGTTCAAAAATTACGAAAAGTTATGGAAAATGTACTGGAAAGAGCACGAATGTGCAAAGCCGAAAATGGTCACCAATTGCGGGATATAATTTGTCTACTTAGGCTAAAAATATTCCTCATAAATATACTGTATAACAAAAAAATAATAATAATAATTAACTATTAAATAAAAAAGTTATTAAACATTCAAACAATATCGGTCGTATTGCACCACCCTGTATTTAGCAAAAGATAGGTTATACGCGTCTTAGAGAATATTTATAATATGTATGTTTACATGAGATTCTGAAACTTGATGAATGCCCACTACTTCTTAAGGGGGTGGAAAAGAAAAACGAAATGTGTACAGACAAATTAAAATACAGGCAACTGATAATATAGGCAAATGATATCACAGACAAATGATAACACAGGCAAATGATAATACCGGCAAATTAAACACAGTCAAAAGAATTTCAGACTTGTTATAGTAACCCATTATTTTCTAATGTGTGCGGTGCATGCTATACGTCATAGATACGTCATCTTTAAACGTCGAAGCAAAAGGAAACTTATTTTAAAATCTCTGCCGAACTTCATGCCCTATTTCTCTATTGGACTCTAGTAAGAAACCTTACAAAACTGAATATTAACTCAGGATACCTTTTATAAACTGTGAAACCCATTCAAACATAATTGAATCCAACTGAATTGCTTTGAAATTTGTTTTTGAATTTGAGTTTTTAAAGCTATTTTCAATTTGGGCTGTAACAATCCACCATTAAAAACTCACCCCAAATTAACTCCACTTCACAAATATATCTTAATTAAATACTTTGGGTATACAATCCTTTATAACCAAAAAAATTAATCTTAAAATAAAATTTTTTAATAGATACAATATCTATTTAATAGATAATATCATAAATAACAATTATGTATATAAATACCCCTGTTCATAAAATATATATACCTACCCATTTAATGTAAATAAATGGTTATAAATAACTCATTAACATTAAAGTCATTAAAAATAAACAAATAGAAAATGGAAAATAATACAAAATATAATAAGATACTACTAACATCTTTTCTCATATTGTTTTCGATATCTTTAGATGTATTTTTTTTGTATGAAAATTAATATTAATATTGAAGCTTATGTTTTTACTAGTTTTTACATCTTTTGTTATTAACATATACATAAGTACATATATAAAAGGATAGAACATAATATACAAGTAGGTATATATTATGATATCTATATATAATAAACAGTTTAACAATCTCATTTTATTTTAGATTTTTTTTAAAAAAAAAAAAAACAACATAAAATTAAAATTTTATGAAAAGTTAACATTTTTTGTTATTCTTATATATATGTATATGTGTGTATATGTATCTTAAGTATGTCAAATATGTTCCTTTTGTTTGTTTCTGTAATACAATGATAATATCAATTCTCAATAAAATAAAAATAATAAAAAAAAAAAATTGTATTTTTAAAATAATTTTTTAAGTTTTCAAATATACAAACATATGTATAGATACAAATATATATATAAAGTATAAATATTTTCACAATATCAAAATTTTTCCTACATCATGAAAATGAATGAAATTGTCCTTAAAAAAAGAAAGCAAATACAATGAAAAACTAAAACAAAACAATTTATATCCTTTAGGAATGTTGATAAAAATTTTGTCCTATTTTTTGTTTTTTTTATTTTATGTTCGAAAAAATTTTCTCTTGTATTTAATTTTAAACTACTTTTGTTTACCCCCCACCACTACACTTTCAGTCACATGAACACATAAAAACAAAAAAAAATAAAAAGGAAACGGAAACGAATATATCTAGGTACTTTAAAAAAAAATAGTACACTTCAGAAATGACATATATTAAAAAACCTATCAGAAACATTTTTTTTTTCTTAAAAAAAATATGCAAAAATTGAAAATCACATGATATTGAAAAAAGAAAACATCGCATGAGATTTTTTTAAAAATAAAATAATATTATTATTGTTTATTGGGTTGATGTTTATTGGTATGATGAAGTGGAATATACTTGGAGAATTTTTTAAGTTGTTGTTGTTGTTTTTGTATTATTATTTAAAAACAAAAGGATTGAAAAGTAATTTGTTTTTTTAAAGGTAATAAAATTTACAAGTACTGTGAAAAAAGTTCTCACGGAATAAAGTCATGAGACCTCAGTGTGGTATTTCATATTGAATAAGAAGTAAAACCATTGCAAATTTTTAGAAAAATCTTTTTAGTTCCTACTTTCGACCGTTAAAACTTTAAGCACCGTGGTGTTATTTCTTAAAAAGTCGGAGATTAAATTAGAAGAGATATAACACTCCAGGGCTTTGAGTCTCAAAAAGGCGTGTAATATCACACTTAATGAAAAATAAAATTCCGGGTTCTTATTTCCTAAATCTTTGTATGTGGAAAGTTTTAAATTAGAAAGAATTTTAGAATTGTATACGAAATCAGGGTATTCCCCTCTTTCAGAATATTTATATATGTTATGGTAAGATTCTGAATTAGGTGAAATTTGTTGGATTCTAAATATCGCAATTGGGGAATATCTATACTCAATTTTTGAATCTAACTTCAAGATTCCTCCAGAATTCCATATATATATATATTCCATTTTATATATATAATATATATAAGATATTCTGGAGGAATCTTGAAGATAAGAAATATAAGAGATATCACACACCGGATTATATATATATATATATGGGATATATATGAGAGTTAAAATTTTCTTGGGACTTAATTTCACAAAAGGTGGAATAATAAAAAGGAAATAACTACAAAGAGCTTAATTTCATAAAAGGATCGAAGAACACCCCGGGGTTTTATTTCTCATATTCAGCGGCCCTGTAATTGTCAATTACATAACAACAAATGTGGTAAGAAATAACAACAAATGTGGTTATTTGTCGTTGAATTAAATGATGGCTTTATTTCTTAGGACTTTGTTTCATGGATCCAAATTCAAATGTAGATAGAAAATTATAAATAAATGGAAAAACATTTTTAAAATAAAAATTAAATTATTCTTTTGAATTCAATGAACATGATTTTTAACTTTTAAGTAATTTTGCAATTTGTAAGAATGTCCTTCAACAGACATTTTAATTTTATTTAATGATTTAACAGTAAAAATTCAAAAATGGTTTTCTATTGTGTTTAAGTTGTTATTGTTGAAAAAAAAAGGATTTATAATATTTTGAATTATTTAATAATAATGAGGTATTTTAAATTCGTTTCCATGATTAATTGAAAAACAAAATTTTCAAAATTTTCGAAACATCATTGTTTTTTTTTTCTATATTTGTTTTCCTTCGAAGACAGGTAGATTTCCCAATAGCAAATCATAGAGGAAAGAAAGAAACCAGTACAATTTTTTCATTAAATGTCTAAGATTTAAGTTCACTGAAATGCGGCTTATTGTAAGCATACTGTGGACAATGGTCGCAGGTAGAATAAAATTGCTGCTCTGCTTGTTACGCTTCATTGTAGCATGAAAGGTATAATCTCAGGTGTGTCTATTAGATCAGGATTACTATGTAAATCGATTTAGCTATAAGTGTCTGTCCCTCCGTCAGCCAACATGCTAACTCAAAAACAAAAAAACTTATATTTTAAAGTTCACAAAAAAATTTCTAAGACAATTTAGGAGGTTCTCTACTGTTTTTGGTTTAGATCAGACTACAGTTTCATATGGCTATAATGTGAATTTTTAGAATAAATTTGAATATCTTGAAAACTAATGATGCTTAGATGTTAAAAATTACACTGCATAACTAATATACCAGAACAAGCACTTTTTCGAACTTTCGAAATATTAGATCTTCATTTTCATACTTTTAAAACTAATTCCAATACTAAGTTGAAAATAAATTAAGCTAAGTTAAGTAACATGGCTAGTTTATTTGTAAATTTTTAGATTTATTGTGGAAATGTAAATAATTTGGATCACATATTTTGGAAGCGGCTATTGAAAGTTTTAAATCCAATTATTGTCAATCTGATAAGGCTATGTAGGTTAACATTAAAAATGTGCTAGGCAAGTTTTCTAGCATACATAAAATTAAATCACTCAGTTGCAAGTCCGTTTATATTTTTTTTATAATAACCAAATATCTCAATAACCCGTTAAGTATTAATTTATCAAAACTTTTTAATCTTTCGGTTCTATATGGAGAATCTTTCGGGAAAGTCTTATTATTAACCGAGGAGGTGCGGATTCGATTCCCATACAATATCCAAATAAAAAAAATTATTTAAAAATAATTTTTCATTACAAATCCCCATGGTGACCAAATATACATAGTAAAATATAAAATATATGATATAAACAAAATAAATGATATTACTTATAGAATAATATTGTTGGCCCATATTCGAAATAAAAAGATCCCGTCAATTTGCAAAGGCATTGTATAGACTAGGAAATAATTAATAAATAAATAGATTTTAAAGTGTTCCTAATTTTATAATTAAAAATATTTTAGGCCATATGCCTCTTTATTTTTAGAAATTTAGTTCTTCTCCCCCAGAATGTTGAATTTGTTACAACAACCACTATCTGAGTCTCCTTTTTGTTAAGTAGGCCACTCTTTTGTTAAGTAGTACCATATATAAATATAATATAAGACTTGCAGTGATGTATAAAAATACAGTGAAGCATTTCCTACAAAACTCTTTCACATATTAAATTTTAATTCATTTTAATTTTAAAGTTTTCAAAAAAACAAAATTGTAAAATTGCAAGGCAATAAAATTGTCAATGTGATACTTTTTTAAACTCCAAAGAAATGTAGAACAAAATCAAATCAGCACAAACAAAATGTACCATATAGTTATAAACCTACATACTTAAACACATTTTATAGACAGGCAAAAAATTCCGTTACTTTTTCTAAAGAAAATATAACAACTGTCTATTAAAAAATAAAAATATTTATTTTGTTTTTTTTTTTTTTTATTTGTCATTATTTTCTGTTGTCGATTTCCTTGATAAATACTTTTTTCTTTACCCGGTTTTCAATATACAAAATATGTATGTTTATAACATATTTATTTGTGTTAGAATGTTTATTATTATTTTTTTTTATTATTGTTTTTCTTATTTTTATATTTTTTGGTTTGTTTGTTGTTGTTTTTGTTTTTTTTTACAATAACATAACATCAAGAGTGTATATTTTTCCTTCATTTATCTCAATTATTTATTATTTTTCATATGATATCATTTCCTCTCATTCTTCTTCTCTCTATTCTTCCTTTCCTTGTATTTTTCTTATATCTTTAAATTCTTCATCTTAATATATTTTTGCCTCAATTTATTGTTATTTTGTTTTTGTTATTTTGGTGATTTTGTTTTTATTATTTTTTAAGGACCAGGAAAAAGGGTTATATTAAAAATCAATATAAAACAGAAACTAACTGTTCTCAATTTTGTATTTTTTTTTAAATGTTTTCTATATAATATATATATATAAATATAGTAATAATAACAATAAATTTTCCTCTACATTTTTTTAGTTTTTCTTATTTTTTTTTTTTTTAACAACAAAATGTGTATTACACATTATACACATTCTTCCCTTTCTTCATCTTTATTTTATTCGTTCCATTTCATTCTTTTATTCTTTTTTTTTCGTTTTTGTTGTTTAACTCAATATTCTTTTAAACAGTTCATCGCATTCCCATTTTTTTTTGATAAGAGAAATATAATAATAATAATACAAAATAACAAACACAACACAAGCAACACAAAACAACAAAACAAATTGCGAAAAAAAACACAACAAAAATATACAAAATATTAGATAGCTAGTTGCAATAAAATAATAAATATAAAAAAGAAAAAACGAATATCAAAAAAAAAAATACCATAAAATATAGGAAACAAAAATCTACTACAAAAAACAACAACAACAAACAAAACAATATAATATTATAAAGAAAACAAATAACAAAAGAAAATAAGAGTTAAGAAAAAAAAAAATATAACAGAAGAAACAAATATATATGAATAAAAGAAATAGAAGAAAATTAAGCGAAAACCATATTTCTTTTATGGTAAAATAAACAAAATATAAAAAAATATAAAAATATAAAAACAAAAAGAAACAAAAAAAGAAGAAAAAATTCAATACAGTGCACATACATTCACATATATTGAAACATTTCTCATAGAAAATATAAACAAACACACATATTTTATAATGTATACTATTCTGTTATATAAACAACACAAAATAATACTGTACTAGACACATTAGCACATACACACACACACACATAAACACTCACACAAAAACAAAAAGTTAAATTGAAAATTTGTATAAAGAAAAACAAACAAAAAATATAAACATAAATAAACAAAAATATAAGATGCAAAACACAAGAAACAAATAAGATAAAAAACAAAGCAATAAAACAACAACAAAATAATCAAAATATTTAAAATATAGCAAAAAATATAATATTGAAAATCACACAATAAAAATATTTAAAATAAAAAAAAAATAAAAAGTAAATATCATAAAACAAAAAATCAAAAAAATAAAAAAATAAAAACAAAATATTATTAGAAGAAAGAGATAAAAAAAATAAGAAAGATAGAGAGAAGATATTTAAACATATGTATATCGAGAGACACAGAATATTTAAAAACAAAAATTTAAGAATCCCAAAAAAAAAAATATTTAGGTATGTAAAACAGTGATATATTATTTAAAAAAAATATATTATGTATATTATATTATATGTATAGGTATGCGTGTATATATAATCTAAAATTGATAAAAAAAAAATGAAAATAATAAATCCAAAAAAAAAACAAAATAAAAGAAAAAAAAATATGAAAAATTTATTGAAATTGTTTCATTTAAATCTATTGTAGAATTCATTGGGGAATAGAACAACAACAACGAAATACAGGGAAGCTATATTAATACTTTTTAAATATAGCCTAGTTTATTTAACTCTTGTATTATTATAAAAGATTCAAGGTCGAAATACTTTTTTTTTATTATTATTTTTTTTTTTTCTTTTTGTTTTTTGTTATTTATATGCGATTCCAATTATAAACGCTTGTTCAATGACCCGATATGTTTTATTGTTACAATTTAAAAAATAAAAAAATAAATAAAACAATAAAAATAAAATAAACATTTCATATAAATTACAAGTAAAAAAGGAAAAAAAATAAAGGGATAAAATGTGAAACAACAAAAAAACATTTAGAATTCAAAAGTTTTTAAATTGAGATAAATTTTAAAAGTTTTAAAGTTTTAAAGTTTAATGTTTAAAATTGATAATATTTAAACACTTTAATATTTAAAACCATTTAACACATCAATGATGGTTTCGTAATAATTACGAAATTTGGTAATTAATTAAATTGTTTACTAGTAATTTACTATTAAATTAGTAAAAACAAATCAAAGCAAATTAGAAAAAAAAAAAAATTAAATAAAAAATTTATCCCAATTATTAAGAATTGGCCTTAGCTGCGGATAGTGGTGAAAATTTGTACTATTTATGGTAACTGCTGTTTTTTATTAAGGAGGTTGAAATTTTTTGCACACATGTTCTTACACAAGGGGTTCGAAAGTTTGCAAACGTCATTTTCTTACTGCTAAAAATCAAATTTTAAGTTAAGGAAGTAGAAAAATATTGCTTGGATTCAAAAATATGGATATGCAAAAAACAAATTCACATTTTTTGAGCTTCTTTTAAGAAAGTTAAAACACTTAAGAGAAGCGGTTTTTGATCTAAAACTTTTTTAATTTTCGATTTTTCTTACTATTTCTGCGTTCAAATTCTTTGGCATAGCAACTTTACTCTGCTTATGATTTAAAATGTTCGGATAAACTTGTAAAATGAAGGTACAATTGCAATTGGAAGTGACCCCCTTAAAAAATATTAAAAAAATTTAAACCTTAAGTAATTATTTTAGTAATTTCGCTAGAATTTCAACAAAAATAAAAGGTTAATATTTAAAATTCATGACATAAGTTATATAAATTTCAGTTTAATTAATATCCGAGTTATGGTTCTAATGAAACACAAATAATGCAAAATTTTTATTTTGGTATGAAAAAAATTAGCAAGAATATAAGGAAACTACAAACAGTTTCAGATATGTTTCTAAAATTCATATATTGAGCTTTATTGGATTTTGAGTTATTGGTGGAATGACATGACAATTATTTGAATCTCCACATTTGAAGTTTAAATTTTCAATAATTTAAAAAATATACTTATTAGATCTTGGTAGGAATGTAAGAGTCACACCACAACTGCAATTCATCCAAATCAAACTTATCATCCATGTTAAGGATTTGATGCAAACAGCACACACTTGTATGAAATTTCAAATTTCCATTTTTATTGATTTTGAAGATATGCCTTTAAGGTTTTGAGAGCTGGTATTAAGGTACTCACATCATCATTTCCATTCATCTCAAAATTACGTCACATAATAAAAAGCGGAAGCAACACTTCTGTACCAAATTTGAATATTCAATTTTAATTGGTTTCGAAGCTATGGCTGTTTCTTCTTGTCTCGTTATTTTTTTTTTTTTCTGAGGGAATCGAAAGCTTGAAATTCATTCATTGAAATAGTGCGGGTAGTATGCAACTTTAACACACCAAAACCACACTCAAACTGTAGGAGGGAACCTGTGACACAAATGTACAGTTTGGTTACACAGATTAGGATATCGAAGGATCTTGGGATTATGATGGAAGCTATTTGAGATTTCTGGATTATGGGGAAAATTGAGTGGGATATTTAGAAGAAAAATGTTAATGTTCTAATAGCGGGTCAATTTGGCTAAACAGTATTCCATTTTCGGCCTAATATAAGTTTTATAGATGTTCAGGAGATCGGAAGAGGAGAAGTAAGTTTTGCAGCGATAAAAGAAACCTAAACACTTAGCAGCGTCCTCTACTACTCCAAAAATAAGATATGACCAAGTCAACTTTTGGTTTAATTGAATTCCCAAAATGTTCAAGTCTAGTATGATCAGCATAGAGTTTTTTTTTGTGTTGAAACTTCTGCGATCAAGATATTTTGAAAGCTTATTGGTTTGTAATTTTTACTACTTTGGAAAGGATCTAAGTAATAGTAATTAGTTCACGGTGAGAGGTATCGCTTTTTTCGCCATTTTTAAGAATTGGAAAAATATGTGCATTTTCTATTGGCTATAATGAATACCCGAAGTAAGGGAAAGATGAAAAAGGTTGCGCGAAAATTTTGAAATAGAGCTTTTGAGGAAGGTTGTTCCAATATCGTCGAAACCGGCTGAATTTTGTATCAAGTTTTTTAAAAATTTTAATCACTGCTCTAATTTCACAGTTTCTGAAATAGAAAAGGGTCTTTGAGTTGACTGAGGTAGTAACGAGTTAGTAGCGAATCGTTTGCCAAACAAATTCGCTTTTTATTTTAAATATGATACGATGTGATTCAAATGAGGAAAACAAAACCCGCTATTGCCTTTTATGGAAATGATTTAAAAGGATTTGCTATTCTTGGGCATGTAGATTACAGAAGCGCAAACTGACGAACACGCACAGTTAGACCGATTAACTTTTCGATGCTGATCCTATCCATACACTTGAATACTATATATCTAACATTTACTTTCACCTGCATAATAAATAAATTAAAAAATAAATTAAGCTTATGAATAATACCTACTCTCATTGTCGTACATTTAATTTTTTCAAAAAGCTTGAGAATGGTATAACTTTAAACATACTTATACTGAGTTGAAAATAGATTATTTTGCTACAGATTTGCTAAGTTTTGTTATTGAAACTAGGTCAACGTTGGCCCATGACCACCTCCAACTGCATTGAAATACTATTGTCTTCAAAGTCTTATGAAGTATTTTCTCCGTCCCCTCCGATTTGATTGAAATGGTTTTTCGATATACCCAAATATTAAACTACTATGCATTACTTTTAAAAATTAAATTAAAAATACCGTACGGTCAAGGATTTTCAGAATTGAAATATGTATCAAAAACCTATTTATATTTAATTTGATACATTTAATTTAAATTAACTAAACTAAAAGAAAATAACTCCCATATATGCCAGTTATTTAAAATATCTGAAGGTTTAAAGTTTTATTATTCTAAGGATAAATATAATCAATAAATAAAATATCCCCAATTAAATCTTCAAGGAATTGAGGCTCATAAATATTTTCTTTAGAAGAACAATAAATAAATATCATTAATATTGTTAGTTATTTTGAATGCAATGAAAACCGCATTGTTGACATTCTTAATTATTATATTAATTTATTGTTTAAAATATTTTGGGTTTAACTAATTTAAAACAATTTATTTCAAGGTAACCACATGCATCTTTATTTTATCCCTCCTAATATTAGTAAATTCTGTATTTAGAATGTTCTACTAAAATTTGTGGTCTTTTTTGATTAAGAACAAATAATTTATTTAAATATTATACATAGTTTATATTTATTTTAAAATGTTAAATATAATAAAGTTGTTGCAATAACTTATAATAAGAATATGACATATACAAAATTTCATAACAAGAATGCCATTTATTAATAATAAAATAACAAAAAGTCTAATGAAATTTTATAACTACCGTAAAGTTATCCTAGATTTCTGGTGTTATTAATTTCAAAAAATGACTCTTAGATTTTGGAAAAGGTGTGGAAGGAACCCAGACAACCACTCCAATTAGATCACAATTTCAGAGCCACAATAAAGACAGAAGAGAACCATTCCGCATCAAACTTAAAGCTTAGATCTTTATAAATTTGGTATAAATGCTTTACTATATTTATTAATTAGAAAGATATGGTTTTAAGTCTTGGAAGGTGTGGAACCAGTCGAATTTGATTCTAAATTTCAGGAACAAACAGGAAATAGGAAGAAACACTTTTGTACCGCATTTGAAATTTCTATCTTTATCGGTTACGGAATTATATCCGTTTGGTCTAAGTTAGATCGAAAGCTTCTAGACTCTGAACCCATGGTCTGGATTGGGAAATTTGCAATCCTTTCGACTTTCTTTCGTCATTATTTAAAAATTTTATAAATTTCATCAAAATTGCGTCATTACTTTATGGGTTATCCGACGTACAGAAGGACGGACTTCGCTAAATCGACTCAGCAAGTGGTGCTGATCAAAAATATAAATCCTTTTCACATATATGGAACCAAAAGGGGCCAAGGTTACAAAACACCATTTGAAAGTTCATATATCCCTAATTCTAGTTCAAGTGTAGGATATAGTCATAATTTTCCAGATGTCAATTTCCCCGTTTCGGTTTTTCCACTAATATACCTTATTACCTACTCTAACCTTATTTTTGCCAAAAGCGCCCCACATGAGTTTAGAAACGACTTTTGATCAAAGATATTTTTAGAAAATGTTTTTCGATAAAAGTAACCGGACTTAGATTCAGTATTTTAATATAATATCTAGATTCTAATGAACATACGGTTATTTGAAATTAATACACTTTAATAGAATAAAAAGAACCCATTGGGCAATATAAGTTTACATATTTCTTTAACTCGTAGTTCCATTAATTGCATAAAAATATGTTTAATTTGTTTTTAGATTTATCTTATTTTGGAATTTTTTTTTTTTTTTAATTATGGTTCTAGGATTCCTAATTTTCTGGGAATTACTTAATTTAAATGAAATTATTTTGTAATACCAAATTTTAATATATAACTAAGTATATCAATAATAATAAGACAGTTTTATATGTATTTAAATCATTTAATTACGTCGATATTTAAATGGGAGAGTTGTGGCGAAACTTAATGATGTCTTAATTAGGGTTCTTTTAAAAAGGAATTCGATTCCCATTTTTTTGTTTTCGTTGAAGAAAAAACAAAGAATCATGGAACCCTCAGTTTTTAACTCTACCCTTTTAGATTTTTTTTTCTATATCCTTTTTTTATATTCCCTTTTTTCTTTTTTTTTTTTTTTTCTTTTTCGTCCTTTCTTAGTTTTTTTCGTTGGGGAATTTTTTTTTTAATATATTGATACAGAAAAGCTTATATTGTTGATCCTCTTAAATAATTTTTTATTTTTTCTTGGTCTTTTTAAGGATCAAGTAATTACTCTTCTTCTATTAGAACGGGCAATATGGACGTAACATAAATTACAAGAAAGAAAACTTAGAAAAACATATTTTTATCCTTATGATTTTCTTTCTCTAGTGTTTTGAGGGAATAATGATTTGATATTTAAAAAATTCTTTAGTTTAAAAAACCATTCCTCTCAATCAACTGAATTTAAGCAAATTGTTTGAAGCTCGAATCACTTACTTTAATATAATAACGGTACTTAAACGGGGAGTTCTATACGGCTACAGACTTCAAGCAAAATTTTTCCATTGGTACCTCATTTGATGATATTGGGCATATAAGCCATTGAAGTCTTCATACAACTTATAAATGGTTAAAAGAACTTCCGACGAAAAAATTGTAACGTTAGATGTCTGATCGATGCTCCCACTTATACACTCTTTGGGTATTAAAAATGATCAGAATATATATCGGCTTAGCAACTTTCTCAGCGAACGGCTACAAAAATGATACCTGCCTATTTGTATGTTTATTCGTTGAAAAAAATCCTCCCTAGTTTCATCCTAAGTTAAGTGGTTTCACCGTTATATACAGATAAACATTCAAACACATCCCTTACAAAAAAAATTTAAGCATTTTTGAAATGCTGCAGCTTCAGAAAAGCTATATTAACATCTGAGATCAAAGTTATATAAAAATCTTTGGTCTGAGAAACATTTCCGTGAGATAATTTTTGTGATATGACTGAAGAAACCTTAAAATTAAAAGATAAAACCATTGCTGTCAGTTCATAAAATCAAATGTCACATAATAAATAGGTACTGGCTATTGAACCGTGAACAGTTAGCTCGTAGAGGTAAAAAGATAGATGCATTAAAAAAGAGTAATATATAGGGATGTAAAGGAATTTACAAACAATCGAAGTAAAATATCTCTAATTCTGATTTTAATAATGGAAAGACAGAATGGAAATCTTAGGACAGAAGAAAATAATAGAAAAGATTTCTTTTGCTTTTAAAATTGCAAGTTCGCAATGAGAGCCATTAGTTAATTTCTAAGCTTTGAAATCTTTTTGGCCTAATAAGGGTGTGGGTTTAATATTCTTCCATAAATTTAAAAAAAAGTAGCTTGGGACCATTATCACATTCTTTGGGTTCTTTATATAAGATTTTTTTTTAAAATTAAAGGAAGTTATCAAACAACCTTCAACTAATACAGTTCCATTTTAGAATTTCTTTTAAATTTACTAGAATTACTTAACTGTACTTTAATTTACTGTTATGTGAAACTTAATTTGTTCAAAAATTTTGACCCTTTTAAACGGCTTAAGTTAGAAAAATTAATTTTGGGAGAAGTCAGACCGTTAGGAATTAGTATGAGTTATTCCAGGAACTTTGTTTGGGAGGCTCGTCTTTTAGGAGCTGTAAGGAATCAAAAATTGATATTTTGAAGTTTTAACTTTATATTTCGACACATTTTAAAAGGTTTTCTTGATTGCAATGGGCATATCATTTATAATATATTTTTTGAAGGTAAATGAATCAGTCTGAAGCAATAAGAAGTTTTGGAAATATGACCTTTTTAAAAATGCTTTAGCTTTTTTCGTAACTTCTTAAAAGTTGTTTTTATAGAAACAAAACTAGACTCCTAAAATGCTTACAAAAGTAAATTGCTGTAGTTAGGTTAAATAAAAAACTTGCAATATTTAATTCTTAAAAATTCCCAACTTAAAATATTTTTTTCATATTCCGATACTTACCAAAACCTTCGTTGGATTTTTGGGAAACACCAAAGGGAACCTATGAATTTTGGAAAAAAAAAACAGTTCTATTAAATTTTAAATTTTAGTCCTTTTAGTTTTTAATCTAGTTCCTATTACCAGTTCAATCATACAATGCAGACACGGGCAAGTTTATATAAAAGAAAGTAAGATAGAAGGAGATTATATAGTGACCCCCATAATATCTGTATTATCAAGAAACACCCACATCTGAAATTAAATATATGCTCACATCAATTAACTTTAATCTCTGTTCATATGATGATTGAAGGTTTAACCCATGTCAAGAGGCGCAATTTTATCAATGTGTACCATTTAAAACGGTGTTGTAAACCAGGGCGCTAATCTTAATAAATCTTTGGTTCTATAAATAATCTTGTTTATACATAATATATTAATTGCAATAACCTAGAGTATATTTTCTATTATTAAGATTTATGAAGACCCTTTTATGAAAATTAACAAAATGTTTTTATAATATCGATGTTAAATTAACTGAATGTCCTTGAACTATTTTCTGATGTATTAGCTATATATTTTTCATAATATATACATATTTCCAGATATTATATTTTATTTGCTAATTCTAATTCACAATCTTTCAATCTATTATAAATGCAGATTCTTATGTCAAACTATGAATTAACAATGTGTGTTTGTATTTGTTCATGTGAAAACTGTTATACAATATGAAATAAAGAAATTACACTTATATCCTTTTAGACATAGTTTAAGGACATTTTCAGTTTTTTTATATAAATTCATTATTCCGTTTTAATATTTTGTCACAGTAAATTCCATATTATTAAAATGGAATAAATTAATTAGGTTTAAGTGAATATCATCTATATCTTAAAATATTTCTTTTCCATACCACTACGCAAGGGAGCATGGGGCTTTCATTTGGCATCTCCATCTCACACGGTTCCAGCTGCCTTGTTTTACAATCTCACGTGTAAGGTTACATTGGTTAAGTTCATTTTGTACTGTGCGTCTCCAGATAATATTTGTTCCTTGGGAGTTTCATTCCAAGATTATGCAACTTATGTTGTGATGATCTTTTCTTAATTTTTTTCTCTCTTTATTGCGTCAGTATGGATTCTTCTCCTGTAATTTTCAGTAGACCTCCCTGCTTATTCTGACAGGCTTTAATATTCCGCATGTGTTGCGTAGATATTTGTTAATGTAAACTTGCAGTTTCTGGCTGATTATGTTGGATTTCAGGCTTGTTTTGCTGCCATACACAAGATCCTAAGCTTTGTTTACCAGGTGAAGTGGGCGTTTCTCTTCCCATAGAACCTCCGCACCTCCATCAGTGGACATCATGCAAAGTGGTCGAGATAGTATCTTTAAATACTAAATATTATTTTATAATATCGCGTGTAAACATAATACTAATGATATGGGTACCCAATTTTCCATTTCATTTGTGGTGTTTTCAACGAGATGAGATAAACACTGTCTAAAGTGTATGGATCGGATCATAATCGGAAACTAGGCCGATTTGCCTTTAATTTTGTCTATCCAACCATCTGCAAGATAACTCAAAGATGAAAAGAAGTGGGATTCTGATATATTCATTTTTATACATATTAATCGATGCTATTGAATTTGAGCAAGTTTGCTTAGCGGGTTCAGGTGTAGCTGCTGCAGTGCCTCTTTGTTTTAATCTTCTGGTGTAACAAAAACAAAAATAGAACAATTTATTTTAAAATAAAATTCCAAAAACATATAGAGGTGTTTAGATGGAAACTTCTCAAAATAAAATTGTTCGTTAACTAAATCTTCATACATCAGTCAACTTTTTTGACACTCCGACTGTCCGTATTTCATTTTCGGAGATATTCAACTAATTTTACAAGAACAAGTATCAAACATCGAAAAACAGCCACAATAATTGCAGTAGGCCTGGGTATTGAACTCATACATTAATCCTTTTCTTTTCTAAAACCATAACTAGGAATTAAAAAACTCTAAGCAAGTGTACAGTTTGGTTCAATGGTCCAGGATTCGACGAGGCAGCTAGGAGAATGGGGATAAGCAAGTAAATAAAAAGAATAAGGAGAAAAATGTTTCTCTCAAATTAAGCTAGGGAACATAAGTGAATTACCAATTTCAGCAGACGCATGAGATGGTACGTCTTAAGAACAGATTCCAAATTTAAAACCTTCAAAAGGTTGTTTTCTTCGAAAGTTAAAAAAATGTCCAATCAAAATTTACTTAAAACATTTTCCAAATTTCCATTATAAAAAATTTACCTTTACTGTCAGTTTTATTTTATTTAAAGGTCAAATTTCGAATTTCCGTTTTATTTTTCCCCATTTGTTATTTTGTTTTTCTGAAAAGAGCTTTTAAAAAGATTAACTTACCAAAAATTGCCTTGTGCTTTATTAAAGAGGATTATTAAAACCTTATTATAATTTTATATAATATCAAGGTACTACAATATAGAATATTATAATATAGGTCCCATACAAATGTCCTTAATTTTGAAATATACAATTAAATTTAATTATATATTGTTATTGTTTGCATATTAAATGATTGGGTACGTTTTTTTTTTCTATTTTAAGAGCTTTGAAATTTTAGAAGGACATTTTTTTTTGTTTTTTTTCGGAGGTTTTTTTCTTCTATTTAAATTATTAGTCCTTATATTAAGTTCCTTAAAATGTGGCTATTTGAAAAATGATAAATGAACTAATTATTTACTTAGAATTAAATACAATATTCCAATTAAAAATGGTGTGGTGAAATAAAGTCAAAGAAAACAAGATAAGAAGGAATATTATTAGTACTGGAAACAAAACTGGGTTTCCTGAAGCTGAAAAGGGGGATTCTTTTATGTTGTGTTATATGTATACGAGTATTAATATTTAATTGCATGAATGACCTACATATCACTGGAGCAACAATTATACACGTTATCTAAATAAGAGGAGACTGCGATTTTGCGACCATCTATAAAATTCCAATAATTCGGAATCAGTAACCCTATAACCACATATTATATGCATTTAAGGAAATATTAGGTCTCTAGTTCTAATTTTTATACCATACAGCTATTTTAGCCTTCACCTAAAATGGGTTTTAAGGGGAATATCTAGTGAGTGTATAGGGGCATATATATAATCTTTGTAACCATCAAAAGAAAGCAATCTATATTTTTGCTCACTGTCACCGACTAAGCGAATTTAGCCGGGTATCTTCCCGGCCGTAAAAACGATAACTCAAAAGAAAACGAGCAAATTAGAAAATTTAGGGACCAATAAAGATAGAAACTTTAAATTTTGTAAATCTAGGGTAAATCCTACACACCCTCCAATCCAAAAAGTATATTTTCGAAATTAATAAAAAAATTACCTAATATTTGGTATATGGGTGTTCTCTTCTGTTTTTATTATTTCCATAAGATTTGGGACGGATTGGAATTGTAGTTAAGGTGCCTTGTACACACCCAATCATATCTTCGAAATTAATAGAGATAGAAAATTGAAATTTGGTACAAACGTGTTCAGCATTGTTTCATTATATAACACGGCTTATGGAAATTTGTTTGTTATGCGCATGTCGAAATTATGGAACAATATCCGTTTAATTTACTACCTAAAGTTACTGTGTACAACTTAATTAAATATAAGAAGACTATAGACATCTTACTCCTCAATATCCCAATAAATTTTTCATATTCTCCATAATCCAAAATTCCTCAATAACCTCCCCATAATCCCAAAATTCTTCCAAATTACTACCCCTGTAACCAAACTGTACATTTGCATCGCAGGTTCCTTCCGAAAATTTGGTTCAAAAAGGGTGTGGTTTGTGTTAAAGTCGCACGCAACCCAATGAAACACCGCACAGTTTCAATGCTTAAGGATTGATATGGATGGTTTGGGCACTTCTTTCACACCTCTCAATATTTAAAAAGCATACCGACTTACAGTTCTTTTATTACCTGTTTATAACCGTATGACTATATTGTCAAAGGGTATAATAAATTTGCCATTACGTTTGTGACGCAGAGAAGGAGGGGGGTAGATATAGACTCAAGTGTATGGATCGGATCAGAATCGAAAAATAAATCCATTTAGCTATGTATGTTCGTCCATCCGCACGATAACTCAAAAACTAAAGGAGCTAGAATCTTGAAATTTTCGCAAATTCATTTTTTTGCAATACCCGTCATCACTATTTCAATCCAGCCATTTTGGTCCGTGGGTTCGGGCAGCTGCCATACAACTTCTTTTTTTATATTAGTATTTCTCTGTGTTCCCCTATTATAGCTGCGTGTCTGAAATTTTGCCAAAAATAGTTTAGTGCAATGACCAAAGTTACAGCTAAATTTGTTTGGTCTATTGCAGAGGGTTCAAATAGCTGCCATACAACTCCTTCTTTTATATGAGTATTCCACTAAACTTAATAAAGCTGTATTGTTGAAATTTTGCCAAAAGTAATTAACCGGATGATATAATGTATATGTAACGGTCATATGGGTATCCCAGAGTTGACACAGTCTACTCTACTACACTCTTCCTCGTACCAATGTAAAAGGTTTTCAAAACAAATTCGACGCAACTTTATTCCATCTTATTTCACTCCACCTTTTAAACATAGAATTAAATAGAATATAAATTTTTTAATGAAATTTTATAATTATTAGACATTTAAAATAGAATTTCCTTAAAAAAAAAATTTAATAAGTAGTATATTCATGTTAATTTATTATAAGACGATTAAATGGATCGACGATTGAATTTCTAAATTTTAAATGAGTCTTTCTATGAACTTAAGTAAAAAGGCACGAAATGGGCGTTTTAAAGTATATACTTTTGGGGGTTGGTTAATGGTGGGAACTTAAGAAAAAAAAGAAAAGTGGGAAAAAAATATAATTTCATAATTTGTAGTACGATCAATTTCTATAATAATATTCAAACTAATTTATTAAATTTTATTGTATATATTTTCTCATATTTTATAGAATTTTTTTTTGAATAAAAAAATATAATTTAAACATTTTCATTTCAAATATAAGCTAGTTATGGTATAACTATTATATTTATATTATTAGTAGTTTTTCTTTTGTGATGTCATAATATTCAACAGTTTATAATAATAAATTTTTTTATAACACGCAAACTAATCATTCAATTTATGACCATAACAAGAAAAAAAAAAAAAAAAACGAGAAAGAAATAAAAATTATAACGGAAACAACGAACTAAACTATCCAATAATCGACCATATTACTAACTGGAACCAATAAAGTTTGAATAAAATTACCTCCGTAAAATATTTTTAGTTTTTTTTTAACGATATTATATTCACTATGGTACAATGTTGCTAAGTTTAATAGGTATGAAGTAGTCTACTGATGGTTTTATAGTATGTATAGGATATCGCGAAAAACTACTCCATTCTCTACCTTTTCTCTCTCTTTCTCTCATTCATTTGTTTTTTATTATAATTAAGAAATTTTCAATGTTGATTTTTATTTTATAGCTTTTAATCAACATAAAGTTGTATCATGCATTATAAATTTGTAGTTCCATAGTAGTTGGAGTTTATGGTGTAGACGATGTACAGCATACAAGCTGAGATTTCATTTCCTTAACCTAAGTTGAAAGTGAGGAGGCAAAAATTAAGTTTAAATTTATCCCTCAAGGAGTTTGGAGGGGGACGGAAGCGTTTGAATCGGAATAATCTAGTATATCCCAATTAATAATGATAATCAGGGTTGGGTGATTTTAAGTAAAAAACAGAACCAAAAGAGATAGGTTTTGGATAGGACCTAGACTTATTTCACCCGTATTTAAATGAAGCATAGGTTACAAAGTCTCATGTTGAAGTATATCTGTGAGACATTTAGTTTAATTAAATTTCTAAAATAAAATCTTCAAGTTCGTATTTTGAGCATTTAAATAATGAAGACAAGGAAAGGGCAGATAAACTACTAAAGAAAAAAGTCACTGGAAGCACCAATTCTCCTGTGAGGATTGGTTGTCCAATTGCTGTAGTTAAGGAAGGCGTTCTTAGCATACAGGAAAATTATAACCAAAATGAAGTTATCTAAACAAATGCGCCGTGTTTAGAATGTTGTGGCGCACGTACAGCAAAAGGAGATCAAGTTAATTGATTAACAAATCGCGTATAGATATCTTTAGGTTGGTGGGAGTTTTCATGTGCCACTGGCCTATAGAAACCCATGTAGTTAAATTGCGAATTCCTTACAACACATTCAACAGGAGCTGTATAGAAGCATCAAAATTGCGCAATCTAGTGTCAATTGAGTCATTTACATACGTCCGTGAAGGTCACCACCTTACCTACCTACCTAGGCAGGTAATCCTCCAGGCCTTAACTTAAAATTAACGAACTTAGCAATGGAAGAGTATCTAGGTACCTAGCAATGGAAATTATAAAGAAACTTAAAAATAAAAGAGTGGCTTTAAATTTTTTCAATAACTTACAAGGGACTTTAAGAATTATAAGAAAGCCCCAATTAGGTAGGCATACCAAAAAAGGATTATGAAGCATTAGGAAGCAAATACATCAGTTTACCAGCTAGGATTCTTGTCGGAGTTTCTCTTGAAGTTGTAATTATGATAACACACAATGCGTTCAATACTTCTGAAACTCAGCATTCAAGACCTCTGAAGTTGTTTGGTGTTGTCAACAAAACAGAGAATTGTTCCAAGACTTTTATTTACGTTATGACTTCTTACTATCAGATGAACTACAATATTAATAAGATCGGAAGATTTTTTATGAAAGTATATCTCAATATTATAATGATCAACTTTTATATAATTCATTTATTTTTTTTCAACATTTAATTTTATGATTACTACCATCTATAAAATGTAATCATCATTAAATTATTTTAAAGTATTATTAATTCACATTCATAAACAAATTGGTAGTCATAAAGTATTAAAATGAAAGAAAAACATTCTTCAATAAAATTATGAAAAAAGAGTTATGTATTCATTGATATTTATATATAAAAATATATATTTATATATACATTTGTATATAAAATTACTTTTAAAAATTAAAATGTTGTTTTTAATGTTACGCCCGTTTTTGATTCTTTGAATATTTTATGAAGTAATTTTAAAATGGTTGAATATCAATTAAAGGTTTTATTTTAAGTAGTTTAGGAATCAAAAAAAATAATAAAATATTGAATAAGAATTGCTTTTAATAAAATAGTCACGAACTAAAGAAATAAGATATTAAATAATTAAATTGGTTCTTATAAAAATTTAATTGGTTTGTATTTTAAATGATGATTGCTTCTTGATTTGATGACTGATCAACAGAAGATATAAGTTGTTTGTCAATTAAACACTGTAAAAATTTTAATAAAATTATAAAATATGGCAACTCGTTACAATTCTTTATATTTAACCTAAACTTGCAGTATCCAATGAAGCTGCAGGTTGGGCTCAGGCATCTCAAAACTGCTACAATCTCTCCAAAAACTTTAGTACTTGCTATAGAACCAACTTTTCCACTGTGAATTCGATATAGAGCAGCACTTCCCGTTTGACTTTTATTATTCTTATTTTACTCTTCCGCTTCCTCTTCATTCTCCAGCTTTTTAAGTTTTTTTCGCTACAGCAATATTGCTTCCATGTATGCTTCTATGGTAATCCTTTATTTTCCCATATTGACATCAAGCCGAGACAATAGTTTTCAAGAACTCGGTTTTGTTTAAAAGAAAGAAAGATTTATAAGAAAGATTATAAGTAAGATTTTTAAGTATTGAGTTCACTGAAGACGAAACACTCCTAATCCTTTGCTTATAAATTATTTTTTAAACTAAAATATAACTTTAACTAATAAAATAACAAATAAGTAATGAAACATCGTCGATGCAACCGACTTAGTTATACCCTGAAAAATCAAATTGACAGTTACACGAACACCCACTTCAATAACTCATCTCAGATAACTGAAACATTAAGTAAACAGGGCAAAATAGCTTCTACCTAATTTAAATTTTCTGACTTCATTAATTCTGTAAATATTCTTGCCAGGTCGGGTAATCGAACCACCACCCCTATCCATCACAAATACTGGGGATAAAATGAAAATATGACGGAACACTCTTATACCAAGTTTTAAGTTTCTAACTTTATTAATTTAAAAGATATGCTTGAAAGATCTTGGGAGGTGCGTCGGAAGTACCTGAACCACCACTTTAATTTATTTTAAATCTTAGAGTTTTAATACAAACGGAACATAACTACCTTAATTGTATCAAATTTAAAATGCCTATTTTAATTAATTTCGAAGATATGTTTCTTAGATCTTTATATGTGTGGGAGATACCTGAACTACCACTTCAATTCATCGCAATCGCAAAAATTAAGGACATATTTAAGCAAAAATCGACACTCATTTACCAAATACCAAGTTGATATTTAATCACAAATCTTAAGCACAGAAGTAGTTGATTTTCATGAGGGCAAGGGCAAATGAGCTTATCTGCGAGATATAGGTGTAGGGTTATCTTCAACAGTTTCAAAACTTTTTTTAAATTAATTTCAATCCTCTAATTTCTTAAAGTGTTGAAAAAATTATTCCATATGCAACTAATAAGTTCATTGAAATTTTATAGACTGACTGCACTATTTTTGGCTCATAACTTCTTCAGTTTTATGATATATGAATAAAAAAATTAAATAATTTCAACTTCAACGCTTTGTCATGTTGTGGCTAATAGTAAAAAATTAAAAAAAAAAAAAAAAAAAGGATTTTTAATTGGTGTCTATACAGTACCACAACATTACAAAATATTTTAGCTTTAACATTTTTTTTAAAGCATTAACTCATAGTTTGCTTCTCATTTTATTTAAAGTTATTTTATACAGAGCTTATAAAAATAAAATATGAACATAATAATGTACATTAATACAAGACTATATTTATGTATAATATTATATAAGTAAATGATAGTCTTTGTTGAATTTCATCTTCTTGTAGTGAATTAAAAAAAAAACTATTTTTTTTACCATATGTTAAAGATCAGTTCCAATAAATGAAATTTTACCAGAAACCAAAACTTTACATACACAATGTTTAACATTGCCAAAAAAATATTTTTTTATTCAAATTTTTTATGCACATATTTTTATTCATTTGTTATTTTCTCGGTTTCTTCAGTAGTATTTCCTTTTTGGACCTTTGACAAAAATTCAAGAAGCAACTTTACAAAGGAATTTGTTTTTTTTTTTTTGGGAATATATTTTGCTCTTGCAACTTGACCTCCTAAATCATTCCCTTCCACTTTCTCAATCATTCTCTTCCACTTCTTCAATCATTCCCTTCCACTTCCTCAATCAATTCCTCCGAAGAGCAGTTTGCAATTTCACTTCGAAGAATTTTTTAAGTGCATTAATATCATACTGGTCTTCCTAGTAACCTGCAGGAACTTTGCTATACTTTCCTTTGACACTTTTTACTCACTATTGCGTCCTGTTTTCTATTAAACTTTTAATTAATATCCTTCAAAGATTTTTTCTTCAACACCCAACAAGTAAGTCAGGTATTGCAGGACGCACGTTCATGTTTCACTGCCACAGTTTTTTTGTTTTGTTTTCTTTTGAGATTGTTAGACATAGAGTTTCCATTTTCTGTTATTTTCTCTGGATCTAATCATTTGAACCACTAAATATTAATAGTGTGTTAGCTTCTTTTAAATTTTCTTTGAAGGCGTGCGAGAAGGTTAGCTATCGTTAGTCAGATTCGAGATTCTTAGACATAAAGTTTCCATTTACTGTTCTTTTCTCTGGATCTCATCATTTGAATCACTGAATAATAATAGTATTTTGGCTTCTTTTAAAGTATTTTTTTTAAAGGCGTGCGGGAAGTTTAGCTATCGCTGGATGATCGTCCTTGTTTCACCGCCTCAGTGCGTCAAATTCAAAATGTTTCTAGAAAATAAGGAAAAACTTTCTTTGCACTTGTTTATATCTTATCAATTTCATAACTCAATAATATAGTTTTAATCGCCTTCGTTTACCCTGGACACGCTTTCGATTACTAGGTTCCTTCGTCTTCGCTATTCTGAATGAAACTAAATTGGTAAGAAATATTAATCTTATTATTTGTTTTGCTTCTTAATATCCTAAGAAATGCTAACCACCTAAGTTCCCAGTGGTAACATTCATTTTAAATTCAGTAGATATTAATAATATTTAAATTCATGCATAAATCTATTAAAAATTTCCATAAACACATGCATAGGATCGACTTCAAGCGGTTGGTATGTAAACATTTTGAATTTTGAAATTATTTAAGACATTAGTTCTGTTGCTTTTAAAATGTTAGTGCATAATGTATAAATAGAGCTTCTTTAAGAGTATCCTATATTTTTCAGATTTAAAATATCTTACTTTTGATTTTTTTTTAACAAGTGTAAATCCAATGGAGACAAAATAAATTTTGAATAATTTTTTATATTTTTTATTTTATTATAAACGAGGGAAAGAAATGTATTGCATATTTCCGGTTTGGCTGTAAAACTTATTTCCTTTACTTTTGCTTTTGGAGTTGAATGAGTTTAGATCGTGCTTTTTAAAATATAAAAAAATTAAGTAATAATAAATGTTTAATAATACTTGAGCTTTTAAATCTGTACGGTTGTAACTTTAAATCACAAAAATAAAGAAACTTAAACAATTATGGATAAATATCATTAAATGGAAGCAATTATTAATAATATTACAAAATCATTTTAATAATTTTATAAGGAACTATTGTAGACTATAAACTAGGTTTTATTAACAGAAATTTACAAGATTTACTTGTCCTGATAATGAACTTTGAATAAGCATCTCAAATTTGAATTCGTTACTATGACAACCAGTTAACTAAACAGCTAAAAAGAATAGACCAGGTTCTGCCGTAATAAATTAAATATGAAATTGAATGTTACTAGCCGTTCAGTAAATATATACTAATTAATTTATATTTCTACTCTAGAGTCTTCAGGAAATAATGCATCTGGCATCTACTCTACTAGTTTTAGAACTCAAAGATTTTTTATATCTCCAAAAAATCATATAGAACTACTAATTATATAATTTTTAACGAATTCTTCCGTTTAATTCTTTCTTTCGAATATTGGATCTTACTTATAGCTTCGATACTCAGGCAAATTAAGAGCATCGTTGAAAATTTGAAGAATCTAATCGCTTCGCATTTCTTCGGAGAATGTAAATGCAAAATAAATATTATAGAAGCAAAATAACTATTACATTATAATTTTTGAATTCAAGGTAGGAACATTAATAAATAGTTCTCCTGCCTCGACTGATTAGAAAACCCATACTTCTTTCTTATTAAATTTAATTTGATAGGATACTCTATAATATATTATATTTAATTGGGATCGATCTCGGTTTAGTTAATTCAGTTTTTATAAAATCTCGTTTAGAAAATTTAGCTTTAGAAATAAATTTTTTTTATATTCTGCTTAAGGCT
Organism: Dolichopus griseipennis; assembly: GCA_963082915.1. Classification (NCBI taxonomy): domain Eukaryota; kingdom Metazoa; phylum Arthropoda; class Insecta; order Diptera; family Dolichopodidae; genus Dolichopus; species Dolichopus griseipennis. The sequence continues at coordinate 66,908,707 of OY720444.1, read as the reverse complement.
GATAATTCTGAATTTTTGTCCAACTACAAAATCTTTAGAACGAGATTATAAAAAAAGGAATTACTAAACAAAAATCATGCGACGTCCCATTATATTATATATTAGAATTGTAATGGTAATATAGTTTAGAAAAGCGCATAACTTGCTTCTAAGGCTCCCTTATAATTTGATAACCTCCAAAAAAAAAATTCGATTATAAAATAACTTTCACTACAGCCTGCTAATATATCTAAGATTTGAACTCTACAAAACATGCAGCATTCAAAAAATCATCTTATACAATCATCTTAGTGAAATAATAATGTGGTATCTTCAATGCAGCTTGTATTACTGCATTCTAAAATTTTTAAATAATACTGATCATCAGTGCTATCTTAAATACAATCTTTAAATTTATCTGCAAAAATTTTAACAAGCTGGGTGACACAGTGGTTAGAGTGCCAACATTTCATGCGAAAGGCCCTGGTTCGAATCCCAGTGAAAGTGAAAAAACTTTTATCTGGTTTTCAACTCAACTCATCTACCATTCGCCATTGGATTCAAATTAATGGCTTAATTTATAATTAATAATTATATATCTTTAATAAAAAATACATACATATAACAATATAAACAAATAATTTTACTCAATAATATAACTCACAGATAGAATTGTATCTATTAAAAATCTAAGACGTTTCTACATATTATAAGGCCTATCTCATGTTTAAATTGTATGTGAAACACATTTAAATCAATTTTAATAACACGAATATAATATGACCCCTTGTTCCAACATGTATACCTATTGTATAGACTGGCTTATTAGCCTAACAGTTGAACAGTAAGCGCTTACCACAAAAATAATACTAAAAATCAGTACTGCCTTAAATACAATCTTTAAATTTATCTGGAAAAGTTTAAACTAACATTGTGTTTGACTTTTTCACACTTATCATCTTGAATCTTGACTTTTTATAATAAAGTAATGTAATAATGATTCAATTTAATAATTTCATATTATAAAGAAGTGTATAAAATTTTGCAACATGAAATGTATAATAATATAAAAACAATATACCATGAACCCTAGTTTATCCGTTTAATACAGTAAAAAGTGTTCATGAAATAATCACGAACTTAAAATGCACGATACTTAATACTAGAATCTAAAAAAACAATTTTTAATTCAAAAAAGTCAGTGCAGTGCAACTAAGTGAAGTTCCTGTTTTATATTTCATCCGTATTTTTTTTCTTTATATCCCATAACAACTTTAAAATATTGTAGTAGGGATTGAAATTATTTTTAGTTTGTAAGAAACATAAAAAATTTATATATATATACTTATATATTAACTATTTGGCATACAAAACTTGCCAACACACGGAAACTCTTATGCGCTTTAAATACAAGTACAATGATAAATCCCATATCATGATTACAAGCGTGACAATACTACAAAAAATATATATATATATTTCTGGACAGGGTACATTTTTTTTAGATTCTATCACTGAATAATAAGGTCTGGATGAAATTTATAAACTTTTGGAACTTATCGAATTTTGAGTTTTTCAAAGCTTGTGGGTGACATAACCTCGAAATTGCTTGTGGGAGACATAACCTCAAAGTTCTAAATATCATGCATTATCCTAATCTAAAGTTTAAACTAATATACAAAGGGCAAAACTATGAAAGTGGATCAAGCGTGTATAGTATACAGACCCCATATAAATAGGGTTCGCTTCCTTTTAAAAAATCATAATATTTCTGTCATGTAATGTGATGGAAATACGAGTATAACTTGGACACACGCTGTACTTATTGTATTGCAGTATCCGTTTAAAAATTTCTGGGCAATATAATGTTAGTCCTTTGGAAATAATTTTTGTTTTGAAAATATACAGAAGAAGAATAATAATAAAAATTTTAAAATAAAAAAAATATTATAAAACAAAAAAAAAAGGATTCATGAGTACAGGAACCACCAGCCAGAATTCAGTTGATTCAATAAAACAAAAACCAAAAACACAAAAAAGAAAAGAAAATTTTAAGGGAAAAATTTTGTATCGCATCATAGAGAAAAATTTTCAGGCGTCGAATTTAATAGGTTATAGTTCCGGGTAATAACATTGTGTGGAATTATTTTTTGTTTTAAGTTTTATTGTTGTTGTTTTCATCTGACTGTGAACTATATCCTTTTGTATCCTGTTCCTATTTACTATTTTAAGAGATTTTCTTAGTGGAATACAGTAAGTGCCTTTAAAAAATTCTTAAAAAAAATTCAATAACTGTAAAAACTGTATATTTGATAGTTTGTAATACCACCTGCACTCTTTTACGAGATTTACGTAATTTTTTTTATCGTGGAAAAGTGGCAACAAATAACTGTGTCTTGGATTATTGTCTTGGTTTTGAGCTAAAACTATTTTTTTACCATAGATACTCTTTTTGGTATCTCCATCTTATTCGACTTCCTGCTGTTCTTTTAACATTCTCACATGTTCGTTTGCATTGATTAAGTTCATTTAGTACGATGCTTCTTCAGGTGTTATTTAGTTGTTCGTGTCTGCTACTTCTTTGGGGATTCCAATTCAAAGGCCATGATACTTATGTTGTTCTGATATTTTTTTTGAGTATATGGTATATTCCGCTTCTTTTTTTTTTATTGTTGCTTCAGTACGAATTTTGCACCTGTAATTCCACATTTCCTTATGAATACTCGCAGTTTCTACCTGACGATCTTGAAAATCAGCAATGCTTCGCTGACATACATAATCATGAGTTTTTCACAAGCATTTAAAACTCTTAGCTTTGTTTCACGGAAGATGTGGATATTTCTACATACTTGGTACATTCGGTCAAAATTGGCCCTGTCCTTTGTTGGCTCTATTGTTGAGTTTGTTGTTGACAACTGTCCCCCCAGCTTAATCAGAATCAATCCCCCCAGCTTAATCAGAATCAATCCCCCCAGCTTAATCAGAATGGTCATCAGAAAAAATATCTTAGCGATCTTCATATACAATTAATACATGAAATAGTCGGGCCTTGTCACTTTTCGTTTGTTTAAGTTGTAAGATATTTCTGTATCTGTGAGTTATGTAATTTAATTAAAATTATATTTTTATTTTTTTTGTATTTGTTTATCTATATTTATAATTGTTTAACACTATCAAATATTGATTAAACCATTAATTTGAACTCAATGGTAAATCGGAACGGAATCAAAATAGATACCATAGATACACATGTTTTTACTTTTTCAGGGATTTCAACCTCTGCACATTTATTTACATTCATTTAAACGATGGCACTCTAGCGAATGTTACATCCCATAAAAACTTTTACCATATTAATCATTGCTGTATTGAGTATGACATGTCCGTATGGCTTGAACCCAAAAATCAAAAACGGACCAGTGATCTAATCATCCCCTTTGTACAAATTAACTAAATTTCGTCAATATAGAACCTATAGAATCAAACAAATATTTATCTTAAATAGTCTAATATAATAGATATTATAATATAATTAGAGTATTTAAGAAAATAATTTATCTTAAATACTCTAAATAATCTAATATTAAAATACTCAATCAAATAAATTTTTTGTCGCTCACTGTATTCAGAAACTCTCTGCGGAATAATAAAGGAAAATAACCCGTGTATTCACAATAAAAACTAAAACACAAAAAAAAGAAAAATAAATATGAAGAATATTGTATTCATGTTGCAACAGAATTTCTATTTTATTTTATAGTAGATATTATTGAATGTTGCACATTATGTGTTAGTATACTATATACAAATAAACATATCTAAAACTAAAATCGCGAATGTGATATGTAAAGAAGTACATTATCTCTTAGGTTTTGAAGGTTTTAGAAAAATTCTTAATAAAAATAAATTTTTGTTAATATTACTGATCCGCACATATACGAGTACCTATTGTAAACTTATATACTGTGTAGTATACCAGTCAAGTTAATTGTATAATATAATACTGTTATAAAACCAGGTAACATTTACTAACAATATAATACAATAAAAATGTGATACTTAGTGCTCTATGATATTTAATTCCCTTAATGGACACAAAAACAAACAAAAAATAAAACACGGTGTTCATAATATTTTATTTTGTATTGTGTATTCTGTATTCCACTCACTCACTCATAGTAACGGTGATAACAAGCAGTTTTCAAAGCAATAGCAGTTAAATTTTATGATATTTCGTGTATTGAAAAATTGTTAAAAATGTTATTACAGATAATATTATTCTGTTTCTATAACTGCATAAACCGTTAATTTTTTTTTTTTTGTATTCTTATTATCGTTAATTTTAATTGTTTAAGACACTAAAATAGACCAGACAATAGATACTGTATACGTATACGTATCTGTATTAGATAGTAAAATAATATTCCCTTGGGAAATCAAATTAAAAAATACAAAATAAAACAAAAATTTTATGGAATTTATTTCACTTCTGCTTCGTTTAATGTTTGTAGGGGGAGTAATCATTAAATTTCATAATTTCTTTTTTGTTGTTTTTTATTTATTTTGTTGTTAATTAATTTTTGTGAATTATGATACGATGCCATAAGTATTATATTGAATAATTAAAGTTAAATATAGAATAATAAAGTTTTTAAAGTTCAAATTAATTTGAAAATTAATTGATTTTTTTTAATTAAATTAACTTTAAAAATGTTTTGAAGCGAATTAAAACTAATTATAACTTATTATTTTCCATGTCACTGCACAAGGGACCATCTTAAACGGTTTTCCTGTTACAGTTTTTACATTCTCAGATGTGAAATTGCATTGATTAAGTTCTTTTGTACTGTGCGCCTACAGGTATTATTTGGACGTTTGCGCGTCTTCATGGAAGTAGTGGGTCTTCAATAAGCGTTGATCGTTCCAAGGAAGTAGAAGACGCCTATCTTATTTTAGCTTTCCTTAAATTTACAAATCAAATATCACACAACTTTTGGCAACACTTAGATTTTATTTTATTCCTTTTCCACTCCTTTTAAGGAGAATAGAGCATTCAACAAGTCATTTGGACTAGGCTTTGACAAGTTTGTTAATTAACAAAATATTATTGAGCCATTCTTTCTTTCAGGTCTCCCTTCTGTACTTTAATTTAACGCATGTTTATAAAAATAATTGGGAATATTATTAGTAAAAGGGATTTGAGTACCACAGCATTATTTTATTTAACTATTTGAAAGAGTCGAAGCGCTTCTCAAAATTGAAAAATTGTTGTCTTTGCAGAACTATACTAAAAGTCGATTTTCAATTAGTGCTACTAAACTACTAAAACTAAAACAAAGCACAGTTAAATATCTGCCTCTTCAAGACTTCATAAAATATTTTCGATAATTAAGTAATCAATAGTTGGAACATATTGGTTTTAAATATTTTTTCTATAATTTTTTTTAAATTGAAAGTGATTTGATCATAATTGCAATTGAGTTTTAAACAGCTTGGCAATTATTTTACTGGTCCATTTGATTGCAGATTTTCATTTTTTGCATTTCAATTTTTTTAATAAAATTTAATTAAAATCTTTAACATAATTTATTTAACAATTAATATTAAAGTTCTAGACTTTATTTGGTATTTATAGAAATATTTTTACTAGCCTATGTTTTGTCTGTTTTTTCGGCACCAACTTTTTAGACAATTTTTAAAATAACGAGGAAGAGTGTAGGAGAGAAAACTGTGTCAACTCTGAGATAGCCGTATAACCGTAATATCATATAGTGGGCCATATGGTCATATTAGTGGGCCAAACTGGCTGGATTTCGAAGTGGGCCAAACTGGCTGGATTTTTATGCAATAGCGATAATGGCTATTGCATAAAATCGAATTTGTGAAAATATAAAAACCCCAGCTCTTTTAGTTTGGTGAGCCTTTTGGTCATTGTGACAGATGGATAAACGGACGGACGAACGGACGTACATACATAGCTAAATCTTTTTACCAATTATTTTTCGGTCATGTTCGATTCTGATCCGATCCATCGTATGTTTATATCCGACCTTTGAGTTTATATCTACCACCTCTCCTTCTCTTCTTTACAAACGTAATGGCAAATTTAGTATGTCCTTTTGACTTGTAGGCATACGGGTATAAAGACTCGAAGCAAAGTTTAAAACAGAATGATTTTAACAATTTTTTATTTTTGACAACATTGTTTTGAATTGACCGTTTTAATCTTCTAAATAATCATGCACATTAAGAACTAATTTTTATTTAAAACCGTTCTTTTGGCATATCCGTCCAAAAATATGCATTTATTCGTTGAAAACCTAATAAAATTGAAATATATTGTCCTAGAAACCTGGCATATTAATGGAGGGCGTGCCACTGATTTTATTAACCAATGAAGTACAATTTCAAATTATTAGCCAGAACTTATAATAGTCCTGGGTAACCGATGATTTTATTATCTTTTACAAAATCATGATTTGCAAACTTATAAATAGAAATTAATTAAAAATACTTTTTCTCAATTCTGGTTTTTCATAAATTTTTGAAGAAATTCCTAATTGTACATTTTGTTTCGAAGAACTAAAATATGTAAAACAAAATACTTTTCCAAAAATTAGTTATGTTTTCTTTAATAATATTCAATTAGTTTGCAATTCTCATTAATTGACTTAATGATGCAATAACAGAAACTGAGATGCAGCTGTGGTCTCATATTCTATCGAATTAAAAATAATTCTAAAAATTGCATCTAGTTCAAAAAATTGCCACAAAAATTCTTTTGTTTCAATTCCATGAAATCTAAAACCATAACTCATTAAAAATTTTCAATTTCATTCAAAACTGATGAAGATTCCACAATATTTTCTGTAAAAAAAAAACCACATTAGTTACCACAGAAAAGAACACAAATTCAATTTTCCCTTAAAAATTCTATTTAAAAAAACTTTAAAGATATCCAGCACAACTTTGGTATTTAATTTCAAATACAGAAAAATATTTAGATAAAAATATAATTTGTTCTTCCTTCAACAAAAAGCAAAATTCAAAATAAGAATTTTATCGGATTTTGTTTAGTCAAACTTTGTTTTTTTTCTAAGACTTAATTTTACACAAGCATGGGTCTTTTTAAATAAAATACACAGTTTTCTAAGAATAGACAACAAATTTAACATAATATTAACAATTACATATGTGAGTCAGAAGCGGTGACTTTTTATAAACATTGTGTGCTTAGGAAGTACTTTTTTAAATGTTACTGAAGAGAATATTCATGTGAAACTTTACCACTCTTACCAGACATTTTTTTATCTGTTCGGAATTCTTCCGATTGAACGAGTGTCAAAATTTAAATACCTTGGAAGCTGGTTAAATAAAAATTGGGACTGCGGTACAGTAATCAAAAGTTGAATCGAAATGGCTAGAAATGCTTTTTTCAAATTAAAAAATTATTTTGTTGTAGAGATTTAAATATCAAACTTCGCATAAGATTCATGAAGTGCTATGTATGGTCAGTTCTATTATATGGCATGGAGGCCTGGACGTTAAAAATTAAAGACATCAACAAATTGGAAGCATTTGAAATGTGGGTCTACAGAAAAGTGCAAAAAATTTCATGGACTGAACACGTTTCAAATGAGGATGTCCTGTGCAGAATTGGTGCAAATAGAGAGCTGCTTCTAAAAATTAAACGTCAGAAAACGTCATATTTTGGCCACATTATGCGCGGAAACAAATATGAATTGCTTCAACTTATTATCCAAGGCAAAATTAAAGGACGAAGGGGCATAGGTAGAAAACAAATGTCATGGCTAAGAAACATCAGACAGTGGACAGGCGTTTCAGACATAGGAGAGTTAATGCACACCGCCAGGAATCGCATTAATCATCAATAGTTGATCAACAGCATCATATGATCGCTAACATCCAATAATGGATAAGCAGCAAAAGAAGAAGAAGGAATTCTATAATGTCATTGCCTCGAATAAAATGTAGATGGCGTTTGTCAGTGCAGGAGAGCAACTTACGGTGGTGTCGTAGGTAAGGCATTTTGCTTATTAATTAATACGATTTGGACTTGATTGGTCATCGCCCCTAAAGCAGTGTAGATGGTGTTTGTCAGTGTAGAAAAGGAAGTTACGGTGGTGTAGTAGGTAAGCATTTTGCTTATTAATCAAAAGGATGTGGAAACGATTCCCGTACAGGTGACAAAATATTTAATTTAATGAATAATAATTGTTTTTTACAAAATACTGGTGGTGGCCGAAGAGAAAAAATAAAATTTCACTTATAGTAAAAGACAGTATTGGAAGTGTATGCACAATGATCTGCAAGACCTAGGTTTTACGATAGCACATATTATCCCCCTATAAAACAACAACAGGAGTATAACAAATCAACGTAAACCATATTACATTACACCATTTTATTGAGGCTACAAACTTTCCATTCTTAAGCTGCTTTAAAACAAAAGGACGGGATATAATTCAATATTGTTTGCCTTTGTAAAATATGTTTGTTAACGCTTGTACTCTATTGATTTAAAGTCTGTCTCAATATCTGACAGAAGTCGGTTCAATTTCCTTTCAAAATCAAAACCTTTCAAAGCTGTAGTTTATTATATAAAAAATTTTCAACGTCCCTGATATGTTCAAAATTTTTAAAATTTCCTTTTATATCTTGACAATATCAATTTCATGATTTTTGCTTTATCATTTCTATTCAAGCTTGTTTCTTCAAATTTGCTTGATATATTTTGTTTGAGTTTTATGAATTTTCAATAAGTTTTTTTTTTGTTTTTTTTTCAGACAATTTTTTTTTTAAAAACATTTTGGAATGTTCTGAAAGATAGCTTTGTACAAAAATATTTTAATATTATGTATGTATTGTGTGAATTAATCGAACATTCAGATCAAGAGGACAAACTTTTCTTTAAAGTTTCAATTTTGTTTTTTGTTTTTTATGTTGTTTTCCTTTTTTTTTTATCTTTTGACATTGATGTAAAACTTTTCTCATGACAAATCGAACTTTCACTTTATAAATTGACTTAAAACTTTCATTTATTTATAAAATGTCGTATTAATAGTTAAGAAGTATATAAAAATGTTATATGTGTAGAATTTGTATATATGGACACAGTGATGGTTGATAAATTTAATTTATCTCTTAAATTTAAATCCTAAATTTATCTTTAAGTGGCGCTTAAATTTAAAATTTATGAAAATATTCAGAAAGCTCTCATGTTCCGAATCAAAGAAAATACTAAGCATTCACTGTCTGCAATAGAAAGTTCAATTATGAGACTTTGCTAAATTAAAATTCAATAAAAATTATGAACTTTTTGAGGGTGTTAATTGGCGCATCTGTTATTAGGAGTTTGTAACGATATTATGAAAATTTTACTTAGATGATTAAGTAACGGTAAATATCCTTAAAATTTTAAGAGCTATTTAAACCCTTATGATCTTCAAGGCTGTCCTCTATAAAAAACATTTAATATGATATATCTATAAATATTTGATCAGTTAAAGGTTGTCTCATTCTATAGAACGATGTTTTTGTTTTGAAATATTTACCGTTATTTATTTTATATAACTGAAGTTTTTAAAGTACTCTTGGAAAACTAAAATATGTATGCAATTGGATAATGAAGGTAAGTAGCTATTATATTTAGTTAAAGGTACAAAATGAAAAGAAACCTTTAGTAGGTTATAGTTTCTTGCTGAGTACATCAGATTAAAGAATATGAGTAATATTGCGATTCACGCAAGAGTTGTATCCTCCTTCGAAGAGTGAAATCCTCTCCCGAAATCTGGATAGATGCTTTAAATCCTAACTTAATATTGAATAATTATATAAAACAAATATAAATTTTTATAACACAAAATATTATATGTTATTAGTTTTAGTATTATAGTTTTTAATTGGAATATTAAGATAAACCACAGATTAGATCATATTATTAAAAGGAGCTCATACTGCGTATAATAATTTTAATTTTCTTTTAGAAAATTTTAAAATTTTTCAAGGAGTCATTCAAAAAAACCCCATTTTGCCTTCCAAAATTTCAATAAAGTCTCCTTAAGACAGATCTTTGAATTTTTTAAAATGATACATATCATATTTTGTCATATCAAACAGTTATTTTAATATTAATGATCATTAGCTGAATTCTGAAAAGTAATATGATATTTTTGAGAATAAAATCACTTTGAAGAAGAGTTGTAATAATAACTTTACTAAAGAAATCAATTAAATTTTCATCAAAAGAAAATAGATTTGATATTTTAATTTGAAGTGGAAACAAAATGCATAAATTCTAATTAATTTGTAGAAATAGGGAACCTACAATTTCAAAAATCATGCTGTTAGTCTTAGTTTTGATTAAGTGTTCTTTTTCAATAGGATAATTTCCTATTTTCAACAACCTTTATTTTAGATTCTCTTAATTAATTACTATATTCTGTTACTTCAATTAAAATTTGGTGTTTGTTAACTTAGGCCCTCTTAATTTCGGTTCAAATTTCAAAAAGAAATTCATAAAATTTGAAATTTCAGTTGTAAAATTAAAAAGCAAATTACTTTCTATCCAATTTTTTCCCTTCAGCCACTAGGATGCGTAAGCTGAAGAGACCTTTAAAACAAGCGATAAAAATCATCCTAATAAGTAATAGGAATTTTCAAGAGGAAATAAGATATCGGAATTTCCCTGCTATCTTCTTATTTTGTGTAGCATATCATAATGCGAAGCAACTAATTAAGTACGAAGTGCATAGTAAAGCGGCCTAAAAATCTTTTGAAAATTCTTTACAATCCAAGTTTTGCAAAAACGAAATAATGAATAAAAAATGCCCAACCTCTTTTAAAAACAACTAACAAAACAACAGTAAGTCGATGCCACCGACTTAGTATTACTCTACACCTGAAAAATTCAATTGACAGTTACACGAACCCCAACTTCATCACATTTCAGATCGGGAATATAAAGCTAATTATACAGAACTCCTTGTACCAATTTTAAATTTTCTAGCTTTATTAATTCCGAAGACATGCTGGGTTAGGTCTAAGGATGCGTGTTATAGGTACCAAAACTACCAATTCAATATATTTCAAAATTTAACAATATCGACATCCCTAAATCAACTCAGGAGGTGACGCAGACCAAAAAGATACATACACTTTTCTATATCTAGCTTGCTTCCTTTCGATTGTTACAAACACCGAACCAAATTTAACATACGCCTACACCTCCTTTAGGCGTAGCGTATAAAAATAGTGATTTTAAGATCCTTAGAACTTTTAAAGACACAGAAATGTCACAGTACTTAAAAAAGTTTTAAGAATACCCTTAAAAGTTTATCTTTTAAATAAAATTTTTGTCATCTGTCATTTGAATCCATATGGATTTTAAATGTTTCTTAAAAATCCCTAGATACAAAAAGGGACTATATTGAATACAATTGATATATGTATCGCAGACCAGACATTTCATTTGTGATTTGACATAAACGAACAAGACAGATGAATTCTTTTGAGGTTACTTTTAAAATATTTATGGAACACATAAGATTAGGATATTAGAATACCTCCTACCTGGACAACTTACCTTCATTAAAGATGTTTTCCTACACTAAATATTAGTAAGATTGTTACACATGGTTGGAGATCGTAATCTTCGAAATGTGTACAATGTCAGAGATAAGATGCGAATTTTTGATATTATTACAAAACAAACTAATCCATTAAAATCCTAATTTGGTACTGTGTTTTAATAACAAAATTCAAAAGAAAAAACTAAACTTAAACTTTTTTAGAAAAAATTGAAATGATGAAAAACGATTTCCATTACGAAGTTTTTTTTTTTAATTTTTCTTTAAAAAAAAAAGAATTTCCACAACTTTTATTTTTTTTGTTTAACTTTTAGTGATGACTTATTTTTTAGTCTGTGTGTTTATCACAGTGTAAAGTTATTGAAAAGAGTACTATTCAAAATCCACTTATTTAATGAAGTCTTAAAAACTTTTACATTTTGTCCTTTTTTTTTTGTCTATTTGTGAATGGGTTAAAGTTAACCGGAAAAACAAAAATCAAAGATAAAATAAAGGAGAAAGACTATAGTTGCCCTTGTCAACATTAGGACACCTTTGCGAACCTAATATCAACTTTCTGATGATAGAATTAAAAACAAAAAATACAAAGGAGCAGAAAAAATTTAACCATAGTAAAAGGATTGAGAACTTTGTATTTGAGAACTTTGAACAGGGAGCTGCTCCTAAAAATGGGATCCAAATTTTTCCAAACTTCGAAAATTGCTTGCCACATTATAATACACTCGGATTTTAATTTTCAACTTTCTAGTGTTAATAGTCGCCAAGATATGTACCCTGTTTCCAGCATTCTCTGCAGAAGCTGCTCTTAGTTGCTACCGGAAATCTCAAACTTTTCAAACAAGCTAGCCGTATTGCTTTTCTTGTCTACTTTTAACTTTAACTTCGTAGTGTTATTGTAGTTCCAAAGATATGTAACCATGGTTTAAAAATATGTAAGGCAGCTATAGAAAAATGAAGCCCTAAAATTCTGAGTGCCTGTCCTATTGTATTTCTTATCTGGATTTAATTTTCAATCTGCCAGGTATGCCTAGTTTTATATATATTTCGGATTGGTTCTCTGGCAACTACTTGAAGCCGTATTGTCCAATTAAAATTTTAACCAAAAACAATTAGGAACCTACAAATTGTCTAAAAAATACTTTGAGTGAATTTCAAAAATCTTGCAGTTTTAGTTTTTGAGTTATCATGCCTACTGATAGGCAGACAGACTGACTCACTTTGTCTAAATCTATTTACTGTTAAAATTCTGATTCGACCCATACTTTTGAGCCTGTATCTATATTCCTCTTCTTTTACAATGTCACAAACGGTATAGCAAATTTTGTATACCCTTTAATCGTCGTTCATACGGGTATAGAAAGTCCGTTGGAAAAAAAGGCGGGGAAAAAGAAAAATAATCTTTAGAATAGCATTTATTTGATTTCCTCTTGTCTTTTTTGGTGGCAAATACCAGCTAATGTGCCAATTTCTTTTTTTTACTTAATCATTTTTCTTCAAAATGTTTGCAACATTTCAAATTGTGTTGAAATAGCAATAGGAAACTTTTTTTGTTGTGCCTTTCAATGTCTTCTTTTATCCATTTTTTCTTATTTTCAATTTTTAATTTCATTTCATTCCATTGGTTTAATTTCTACCAAAATTTATAAAAAATATAATTTTATGTTTTATTCATGGATGTTTCTCATAATTTTGAACTTTCTAATTCTTTGATTAACCTTGAAAATTGAAAATGGAAAATTGATGTGGAAAATTTTTTTTAAAGAAATTTTATACAAAATATGTTGTGTTTGGAATTAATTAAGAAAATTGGCTTTGTTTTTGTTTTGCTGCTGCAAATCAAATTAGACTTAATTAAAAAGTAATTGAGTTGGTATTAGAAGAGAATACATTGCTTCTTCTTGTTTTAATTAATTAATTATCAAAATAAATAAATCAATTTCTAAAAAGATTATTAATATTCAAGGTATATTTGAAATTAATTTCAAAATTAAAAGATTTTTACCCAACCTAGTGGTGTCTTAAAAACCTCCCGATGTCCGAGCACTTTAGTACAAAATTTTAATATGCCTCTACAAGTTTCTACTTTCCGCAGCACATGAGACCTTAGAATTTCTATAAGTCTTTGAATATTTCTCGTAGTATCGTTCTCTTATAGTGCCGAGGAGACTAAAACTTATACGGATTCATATCCCCTGAAGGTTTTAAAGGATCTGTGGCTTTTAAAAGGATTTTTTAGTATAAAGGATTGGTGTCTCTTTTTATCATCCTTTATAAAAAAACACTTTTATTATGCGCTTAGAACTTTGCATGGTCAATGGAGGACACCTATCTTAATACTTTTTTTTTCAAACTTTGGAAGGTTCTACGAATTAGGTACTTTATAAATTTAAAGAAAATTTTTATACTTCATAAAGAACTTACAGTGTACTGCAATATCGAATAAACAAAATAATCTTTCCTGAAACTTAGAATATTCAATCAACAACCTTGGATTTGATAATTTTGTACAACTCTCATAAATAGTTCTTCAGAATGTGAATTACGTTTTTAAAAGAAGTAGGTATTCGTTAATTAGAAGACTCAACTTAACTTTAAAGGAGTATCAACGAATAATTGAAGACTTTAACTAAGTAAGATATTTCAAAAACAATTTAGTCATTAGAATGAATATTATCAAATAATAAAGTGAGTCAGTATGCTGAACTGGTTAGAGCTTTGAAAGTATGCTTCTTTAAAATTCTTCTATTCCTCCTTCCTTGATGGTGAAAAAAACAAATCCCTCACCCCGATATACGTTATTCCCTACGGTCTAATTTCTCTTTTAAGGTAAAATGCAACTTCTTTTAGTAATAAAACCTCGACGTGTTATTTCTCTTCCAATCTAATCTCCTGTCTTTGAAATATAAATCTTGGACTGTTAATTCTTGTTATGTAGATGGTATTCAGGAGGGATCTTAGAGAGCTACATGCAAACAGAGTAGATATATCCCTTTCCAGAATTTTGAATGCCATTTAAAAATCTCCCTTAATTCAGAACCTTACCGTCAATTAAAAATAACTTTGAAAAGGTGAATATTCTAATTTCGAATATCTACACCATGGGTCTTTATTTCTTGTAGAAGTCATAGTTTAACTTAAAAAATAAATAATTATTTCCCAATACTTTGGGGTTTTTTTTATCTTTAAATGAAAATTCCTTAAAAATTACATAAAATATCTTTAGGCAAACTCGTACAGGAGAACAACCCAATATTCATATTAAAATTCTTAAAAAATTTCTAATTTTACACTTTTGGAACAAAAGACAATACAGAGTAAATTGAAACATAAATTTATTTTGTATTAATAGAATAATTTTCTAATCATATACGTTATCTTGAATTCTAATTTTAGAAATTGTTCAAAAACTATAGTGATAATACACCTACCTATTTGGCATTCCCCTCCTTCAAAGATTAATTGAAAAATACATTAGAATCAAGGAAACTAGAAAGAAATTCAAATTTTATATCAAAGGATAATTGTAATATGTTTTATATGATTTTTAAAGTTCTTCTTTTTTTTACGCCTAATTCATATCAAAAGAGTTCTTGAAGCTTTATGTTGCTGATTTTCTCATTAAATAAATGTAAAAAAAAAAAAAAAAACCTAAAATCACTTTTGCCATATCCAAGAAATTATATAAAATTCAGCTGTACACATTTCTTGATTATCTTGAGTGCTTATCTTTGATAAAAAAAAAAAATTTTCCAGAGAAAAAGGAAAAGAAGTGAATGTTCTCTTTGAATTCGTTTTTCATATCATTTCCATGTTCTTTTTTCTAGAATAGGTTTTAATACCTTTGAATACCTCAAGATGTAAGTCCTTCATTCTCATCAATTTTTTTAAAGGATAAAATTAAAGACTAATATCCTTGAATATAATATACTTTATCTATAATTGGAGTAATCAGGGATATTTAACTGTTATTTTGTTCAATTCAAAACATTTGAAATGAAAGTTAAATTCGCAGGAATCTTCAAAATAAATTGAATATTGCTTAGTAGACAAGGGAATGGAAGTTGCTTCCCTGTCTCGTATTAAAATTGAAACCCTATACAACAATTTTGAAAGACCAGCTGCACTCGAATATCAGACTTTATTTACTAACAAATAAATAGCAGGGGTCAATTCTTCAAGTGAACTAAAGAAATGCTTCTTCAAGACGTACAGTAGTTGTGGATTTGCAATGCTTTCTGGTACGATTTTACTTGTTTCACGATTTCATGAAATTGCTTTTCCAATTTTATACTTGTTAAAGTTTACCGACTACAATAGTGATAGCTTTAGTCATTTTTCAAAATGATTTTATCCTTCTAGATTGGAAAATACAATTGAAATGTTGAAGAAATCTACAGATCAAATAGAAAATATTAGAGTTGCTATAGAAATGCAATGAAGTTCTCCAATGATTATGTTCTTGCGGATCACCATGCCGGTTCTGTAGACTTAAAGGAATATTTTTTTTCAATTCTTAGAAACCTAAAAATTCGTTAGTAAAAAGATCTAATAAAAAATTTTTTCGTTAGTAAAAAGGTCTAATAAAACATTTGTCCGTCATTAATTTTCATAATTTAAACACATGAAGCATATTTCGTAGAATTTAATTATACTGACCTATTTAAGATTACAAATGAAAATTATTCGACGTTTCGATTCCATGTGCGAATTTGGAAATTGTAGTGAGAATAATTTCAAAAGTTTTCCTCGAATTCTAAACAGACGGCGTAAGACGGCTTATTAAAATTCGATTGTTATGCACACGTCATCTTCTTCTTAATGCCACCCAAATTTACCCATTTATCCTTCGTGATCCAATTCCCATCCTCACAATCAGACTTTACATTTGTATCAAAGGCAGTTTTATCCAAAAGTTTGGTTTTAAAAGGGTTTGGTTTTAATGTGTTAAAGTCACACACTACCCAAAGGAACAGCGTAATATAGATCACATTTCAAAAGGGAGCTTTCGATGCTTTCCATGGCCCTCGAAAAAAAAAAAAATTAGCTTCCCACAGATTTCCAAACACTGCATTGAATAGTTAAACAGAACAGGGAAAAAATTAAAATGAGAAAAAATACTTTGTATAAAAGTTATGAAGACTGAGGAAAATTCATCTCCTGTCATCATCATCTTCATCATAATATAACACTTAAAAGAAATAACACCAACACTTTAAAAATAAAAAATAAAAAAAAAAACTGAAATATAGATATGAAGTGATATAAATATAAAGACAGAGATAGAGATATGAGAAAACATCCCTTAAATATATTTATGATAAGGATAAGGACTTTGTTTGTCAAACATAATATAATATCAAGTACATGTAAGAAGTTTGTTTTCTGGTAGTGGGATATAATGAATAATGATATATATATTTATATCGAACGAATTTGTTTAGAAAAAATAAAAATAACTTTTAGATTAAATACAAAATATTATTTTATTAGTGATGTTCAATACATCTAATTTTTATTACAATTCAAACAAGTCTCTCCAATTTCTCAAAAATACATTTCTTTTTATATCTTTAAAATCAACGGTACTTTACATTGTATTTTCTTATATTTAAAATTATTACCATATATGGTAATGATAATGGTACAAAATATTAATATAGGAACAAATGGAAATTAAATATAAAATATTATGAATTGGTATAAAAATATAATAAGTAGGGACAAGTTGACCGGGGATAGGAATATACTAAATAGGGATAAGTTAACTCCTCCCCCCTTAAGTCAAATGTCCTCATTTGAGAATATTATTTTACAATTCTGTTTTCTTTTCTTATTTTTTTTTTTTTAAGCAATTTTTTTCTTTGTTACAATGTTTACAATATTTATACTTTACTAATACATTATACTAATACATTTTTATTTTATAATTTACATTTTTAAGAACATATTTTAAAATTATACCAGATTATACCTTTTATAAAAAAATTCATAATATGTAAGATTGTAAGATTAAAAATTTAATTTATCAGAAGTACATTAAAATTCTGCCAATCTTTGCAAAAAAAAAGTGCGCTGAATATCGATTCTCGAACGATATGAGCGCCATATTTAATCAAGTTAATAAAAAAATTACCTTAAAAGTCAAATTCGAATATTTAAATATTGTTGTTTTTTTTTTATTTTGTTTTGTTTTTATTTGTTTACATTTAAAAATTTTTAAATTTTTTTTTTTTTACATTTTAAAAAAAATTACTTACTAAATTTACATACATAAAAAATTTACATAAAAAAATGAATAGTGAGGCGTTAGAATAGTGAAGCAGAAACAATTTCAAAAAATAGGTACATCTTTCCATTTAACTAAATGCAAATAATTGGTTTTCTTTTTAGGTAAAAGATTATAAATAAATCATATTATATGTATATCCAAACGATAGAAGAGAAAACTTAAAGAAGAAATTTAGTTTATAAGATTTAGATTTAAGTTATAAAATTTAGTTTTAAGTTAGTACTAGGATATTTGTTTTTTTAGGTAGTTTAATTGTAGGTAGGTTAATTAAGTAGGAAAATTAATTAGTTTGATACTTTTTTTGTTTAGCTAATTGCGATTTATAAATTTTCCGGTTCTTGTTATCGATATAATAATTTCGGTTTAGTTTATGAAGAGATACTGGTTTAAAGTGAGGATCAAGTTTTGTGACTCTTAGATTTTTTATTAACATAGGATTTTCGTTTTGATCTTTTCTATTTCTATTTAGATTTGCTATTGTTTTTTCTTTTTGTGTTCTAATTTTGCATGATAATGTTCGAATTTCTTCTGAGGATAGTGATCCATCCTGGAAACTAATAGGTCTGTGCCCTGTGGATGAATGAATTGTATTATTATAATACAATAATGCATCTACCACATAATCACTATCTTCTCTTATTTCTTGACCTAACTTTTCTTTAGTTTTCATTATTCTAATGTGCTCATTCAATGTATTATGAAATCGTTCTATATCGGAGTTTCCCGTATGCAATTGAGGAGTAGTTAAATGAAGTTCTATATTATTGTTTTGAAAAAAATTTTTAGAACTTAAACTTCCAAAGCCTTTTTCATTATCTGTAATTATTTTTTTCGGTTTACCTATTATACTTATATAACGTTTGATAGCTTTTTCAATGTCTAACCAGTTTCTTGATTTAATGGAAATAATTTGAGCATATTTGGAAAGTTTATCGATAAATGTAAGATACGCTTTACCTTTTTTTAAAAACCAAATATCCATATGAATAATTTCATTTTTAAACGAAGGTGTTTCTGTAAGTCGGAACGGTAATTTCAAAGGATTTCTTTCATATTTTGCTGTGTTGCAAATGTTGCAATTATTAATTACTACAGATATTTCTTTCTTTAAATTAGGGTAGTATATAAATGGTTTTAATTCTAAATATACCTCATTAATTCCTCTGTGATTATGTTTAAAGTGCTCCTGCAATATTTTTTCTTTTAGTTCAGTTCTATTTGCAATATCTTTTAAGATGTAATTTACTTTATTAACTACAACAGGTACATTAGCATTTTTCCAATTTACATAGATATCTTGAAATTGTTTAAACATATTAAAATCTTCAAATAAAATTCCTACAATACCTTTTTTTGGTAAATAATTTTTTAAAATATTTTCATATAAATTTTTATTAGGTTCGCGAGTTATAATAGTAATTCTTTTTTTTCTAAATATTTTTTTTGATTCAACTGTGTCTATATTTCCCTTTTTTATAATTATTTGTGTTTTAAATATATTTAATGGTAATTCAGAAATTTGTATGTAATGTCGATTATCCTCTTCAGCACTATGTATAGTAGCCATTGTAGACATATTATCGATATTTTTCTCGTTAATATTAATTTCAACACGCGAGAGTGCGTCTGCTACATAATTCTCTTTGCCCTTTATATATTCAATGTCATAAGTATACTCCTCTAGGCTAATTTTCCACCTTTGAAGTTTACTGTTAGGTTCTTTTATATTGGCTAACCACTTCAAAGGCTGGTGGTCCGTTTTAATCGTAAATTTTCGACCATATAAATAGGGCCTAAAATATTTTGTTGCCCAAATTATAGCAAGGAGCTCTTTTTCTATAGAAGAATAATGAATTTCATGTTCATTAAGTGTTCTGCTGGCAAAACTAATTGGATGGTTATCCTGTGCTAATACAGCACCAAGAGCGAAATTGGAAGCATCTGTAGTTAGTACAAATTTTTTATTATAATCAGGATACCTTAAAATCGGATCCGATATAATTAATGATTTCAATTTATTGAAAGCATTTATATAATTTTCATCTTGTGGATTAACCTTAATACCCTTTTTTAATTGTAACGTCATCGGTTTTGCTATTTGGGCAAAATCTTTTATAAATTTTCTATAAAACCCAACTAATCCTAGAAATTGTTTAATTTGTTTTTGATTTTTCGGAATAGGAAACTTTTGTACAGCTTTTATTTTTTTAGGGTTTGGCTTTACGCCATCTTTAGTTACAATATGACCTAGATATTCAACTTCTCTTGCCATAAATTGACATTTATCTAATTGAACCTTTAAGTTAGCTTCTTTTAATTTTTGAAATACCTTTCTAATTGATATTAAATGTTCTTCTAGGCTGGTACTGAAGATGATAATATCATCCAGGTACACAAAACAAATTTTTCCAATTAGATCTGACAACAAGGAATTCATCAGTCTTTGAAATGTTGACGGTGCGTTCTTAAGTCCGAACGGCATCCGCAAAAATTCATAAAGACCTTGGTTTGTTGAAAATGCTGTTTTAGGGATGTCATTTTCAGCTATTTCAATCTGGTGAAATCCCCTTGCCAGATCCAATGTTGTGAAGTACATTGATCTTCCTAACTTATCTAATATGTCATCCATATTAGGGATAGGAAACTTATCATCTATAGTGATAGAATTCAATTTTCTATAGTCAATCACTAGTCTCCACTGTGGTTTGCCAGATGCATCTGCCTTTTTGGGAACTATCCAAAGAGGAGATGAGTATGGTGAACTACTTGGTCTTATTATACCCTGTTTTAACATTTCTTGAATTTGTCTTTCGACTTCACTTTTGTGTATTTGAGGGTATCTATATGTTCTTGTGTAAACGGGATTATTGTCTTTAGTTTTTATTTCGTGCTGTATTTTATTAGTAAATGTTAAATCACAATTTTCTTTATAAAAGATTTGATCGTACTGATCTATTAACTGCATTAATTTATTTTTCTCTTCATTATTTAAGTCAGCAGTTTGAATTTCAGCAATACAGTTTTTAGAATAAGTCCGTTCTTCACCGACCGGTACTTTTTCAGAAAGAGTTATATAAGCTTGTGCTTTTGTTTCGTCACCCTCGTTAAAAAAAATAGGGACGCTTATATTATCATTCACTACTAATGAATGTAAATTATAATCAATTTTAGCTTTATGAGGAATCAGGATGTTATTCCCAATTATTCCATCATAGAATTTTTCAAATTTTAACTCTAAAAATTCCATCATTTCTTTTGATTGGAATATTTTAAAACTTGGTATTTTAATTTTAGTATCACTGTAACATTCGCTTTGTAATGTTTTAATTTTAATTGGTTTAATTTTTTCTTTAGATTTAGGGTCACAAATATTTTCGTTTATTACACTCATATTTGCTCCCGTATCTAAAATAAACCGTAATGGACGTTTAGTTGTTTTTATTACTATATATGGTAAGCGTCTTTGGAGGCACTCAAGGGAAAATTTTCGGTGGTTTGATTCCTACTATTATAAGAGTTTTGAGAGGATTTAAAATTATTATTGTTTGTTTGGTTGTTAGATTGGTTATTATGATTTTGTCTATTGGAGTTATAACGAAAATTTGAATTGTAACGAAAATTTGGATTATTTCGCGGTATATTGATTTGTTGTCTATCAATATTAGGCGAATTATGGCGTGCACCATAATTATAGTTAGGTCTGTTATTTACCTGGCGATAATTGTACCTATTATTTGCATTAAAATAATGTGCATTATTTCTATTCAAAAAGTTATCATTTGTTCTATTTAAATAATTGCCTTCTGTTAAAATTTCTAAGGCTTCTTCTAAATTACTAGGATTTCTACATTGTAAAATAGTAAACATAGGCTCTCCTAGCTTAGTTTTAAATATTTCTAAAGCCTGCCTACTATTACTTTCAGAAATCCTAGTTATGTCAGCCTCATTATTTATTTCATTTTGAATTTTTGAATTTAACCTACTTAATATACTTATAATCTTATTATAAAAATCTAATACTGTTCCTATAAATTCTATACATCTTAATTCATCAAATATCTTATTACTACTTTTTTTTTCCGAAAAATTATTTACTAAAACTATTTTTAAATTATTCCAATTTGATATGGAATTATATATACTAATAATTTTATATGCCTCACCTTTTATCTTCCTTTTGATGTTAATAAAAAAAAATTTCTTCCCTGCTTCATCAAATTTAGCGATGAATTCCCAAACTACATCAACCGCTTCGATGAAATTTTTCAATTCCTCAGGTTCGCCGTGAAATTCTGGGATGTTATTAATATACTGCAGGGGATCGATCGTGTACTGCTGTTGTGTAGGTGCCCCCACAGTATAAAGCCCTTGTTGAGTAGACATTTTTTTTTTTTTTTTTTAGTATTATACTTTTTTGACAAGTGTTTTGTTTTTTTTTTATAAATGTTTTTTAATAATGTTTTTTGTTTTATTACTTTGATTCTTTTGCTGAATTAATAAAACACTGCAAAATTTGATGTATTTAAAAACAATGTGAATATTTTTTACAAATTTTTTTTATGATTTTGTTTTTTATATAGAATTTTTTTGTTTTATTTTTGAATAGATTAAGTATTATTTTCACTTTTCCCGTTGTTTAATGAGTCTTCTTTTTTAATTGTAATGAAGGCATTTACATTATTGCAATTTTAAATTTTTGTTTTAAATGTACAAGTGTGTGTTGTATATTATATAAATTATTTTTTTTTTTTTTATATTCTATTAAAAATTTTTATTACTTTTTTTTTGTTTGTTTAATTTTGCACTGCTCATTTTCATTTCGGTTTTAATATTTATTTAAATATTATTTTTATTAATATTTATTTTGTTATCAGTTTTAATTAATTTTATACAGAGATATTTTTTTAATAATGTTTAAAAAAAAATCAAATAAAATGTTTCCTATTTTTTTTTTTGTATATTTATCCTTTTAAGTATTTTTTTTTGTTTTTTGTTGTTACTTAATTTTACACTAGCTATACTATTTAAGTTTAAATGTTTTTAGTTTTTTTTTTTTTATTTTTCACACAAACTCTTATTTAAAATTTTTTTCCCGACTGCGCCATTTATATCGAACGAATTTGTTTAGAAAAAATAAAAATAACTTTTAGATTAAATACAAAATATTATTTTATTAGTGATGTTCAATACATCTAATTTTTATTACAATTCAAACAAGTCTCTCCAATTTCTCAAAAATACATTTCTTTTTATATCTTTAAAATCAACGGTACTTTACATTGTATTTTCTTATATTTAAAATTATTACCATATATGGTAATGATAATGGTACAAAATATTAATATAGGAACAAATGGAAATTAAATATAAAATATTATGAATTGGTATAAAAATATAATAAGTAGGGACAAGTTGACCGGGGATAGGAATATACTAAATAGGGATAAGTTAACTATATATATATATATTTATAATATATATGCCTGTTTACAGGAGCTCTTCACTTCTATGTGAAGGACTTTAATAATAATATATTATAATATATATATATATTTTTTTTTTGTATTTATGCTATTAAGTTATCAACATCAACATTTTTATCAGTATCAAATAAAAAAACCATCACCCAAAATTAAAAACACTAGATGTAAACAATTCAAGGTGAAAAATTTACAATATATTAGTATCATTATTTTATTTGTTTGTTTGTATTCTTATTTTATTGAAGCTTTATCATTTTTATATATAGTATTACACATGCATATACATCATCCAGATGAAATATGAAAATTGCATTTAGTGAAAATTTAACCAGTGATTGTTAAAATTTATTTTCATTATTTTTTCTTTATCAATTTTAAAGAAATGCTTGGGAGGCGAAAATCTTGGGTGGCATGTGATAGATACGCAAACCACCACTTCAATACATTTTAAAATTCAAAATCATAATGGAAACAGGACAGAACTACTAATTAAGTACAAAGTGTTATTAATTTCTAAAATATGTGTTATCCGAATAACCATTGGAATTCATCCAAAATTTCAAGAACACAATGGAAACAGAAGACACTACTCTGGTACTAAATTTGAAGCTTTTATTTTAATTAAAGATATGCTCTTAAGCCTTGGGAGGTGTGTGGAAGGTACTTGAATCACAAGTTAATCTAATTGATGCCAAAATTCAGGGACACAACGGAAACAGAAAGGAACACCATTGTCCAATTTTTACCAATTAGCTGTCACCGCCTTCGTTCATTAGTAACCTACAGTAAAAGTTTCTGCTAGATAACATCATCATTATATTTTAAGGTTCTATCTTTATTAGCTTCGAAGTTATTCTGGTTTCACCCCTGGTCCGCTAAATATACCTAAAGCTAATATATACCCCTTAATTGCTATGCCAAATGTATACCCCTATTAAGTGATAAGCTTCTGGTATATGATTTAGTCCAATAGATGTGACTTTAAATCTCATAGGTTCACATTCCTATGCTACTAAAATTATCAATACACAGTCCAATACAAAGGAATACGCAGGATATCAACTTCTCACGTTATGATTTCAAGTTTAGATAACTCATATCCTCATACGGTGTTACAGTTCAAAGGTCACTGTTTTTTTTAAAAAGGAACCATTTGCATTTATAATTAAACTTGGGAAAAATATTTTATTTCCAAAGAAAGAAACATTGAAAAATGAAGAAATAAATAACCACAATACTTGTATACACATATACAGATATATACACATGAAACATATGTAGATGAAAGGAACATCTTTAATCCTTTATATGCTTATGAACCTATCAAAATATCCACAATAACAGATTCATAAATACATAAACATTTACTTCCAAGTTCCAACCTTAAATAAAATTGGTAAAGTATTCTAGAGGATTTATTTAAAAAAAAAAAAAAAAAAAAAAAACAAATAAATAAAACGAAAAAATTTTTTTTCCTTTATTTTAATGCAAAAGTTGTTGTTGTTGTTTTTTTACTTTGCATTACATATTGCTTATGCTTCACACATTACACTTTTAAAGTATTATTTGAATCTTCGAAGAAAAACGGTATTTATATTGTAAGTCCTTGATGTCTTTAAAAATTAGATCTTTTCATCATTTTCTTCCTTTAGTTTTTTTTTTATTTTTTTTTCCCCCATTTTACTGCTATTTATCAAGGTGCACTTTTATATTTTATTTAATACCCTATGCATTATACATTTTACATACAAATAATATGTACTTTATATAACTGTGTATCTATACACATATGCATTAAATGCAGCTACATTCTGTATATTTTCCATTATTTTGGAGTCCTTGATACAAAATGATTTTTTGAGCATTTACTTATATTTTTGTTGAAACATAAAATGGAAAAGTTTAGTACAATTTCATGCATAATAATAGATATAACCAAATAATAAAACAACAGTAAGTTGATGCAACCGAATCGGGATACTCTACATCTGGGACATTCAAATGAAAGTTACGTGAACCCACACTTCACTTCATCTAAAATTTCGGAATCAACAAATAAACAGGATATAGTAGCCTTGTACCAAATTTTAATTTTCAAACTTTTTATAAAGTTCGAAAATATGCTGATTAGGTATGGCAGCTTTCTGAAAACTAATGTAATTCTTCTTAAATTTCAGAAACATATAGGAAACCGAACCAGGATTTGTACCAAATTTCAAGTTTTTATTTTTATTAATTTCTAAGATATGCTTTTTCTTTCTTGGGAAGGCGTGTGATAAGTATCCAAACCACCACTTCAAATCATTTCACAATTCAAGAAAATAATAAAAACAGGACGGAAGTACCTCGTACCAAATTTCAAGTTTCTGGAATTATTAATTTCAAAGTTATACCTGTTATATATTGTTAGGGGATGAAGGTATTTCTAATATCACTTTAATTTAATTCAAACTTTAGGAACACAAGAAAAATAGTAAGAAACATCCTTGTGCAAATTTTGAAGCTTCAATCATTATTAGTCGCCGTCCGAAGCACTGAAGTCTTCTTTCAAGTCAAATCAAGTCTTTTTCGAAAATTTACAAGATATTTTGCTTCATGGTCCGATCTGACAAAATCCGAAGAATTGAATTGGATGTGGAATTAGCTTGAGAACAAGTTCAAGCATTCTTGCATAAAGTAAATAAAGCACAAACGAGGAAGAGTGTAGTAGAGTAGACTGTGTCAACTCTGGGATACCCGTATGACTTTTATATAAACATTATATCATTATTATTATAAACATTAATTACTTTTGGCAAAATTTCAAACATACCAGCTTTATTAGGTGTAGTGTAATGCTCTTATAAAAGAAGGAGTTGTATGGCAGCTAGTCGAACCCTTTGCAGTAGACCAACCAAATTTTGCAGTAACTTTGGCCATTACACTAAACTATTTTTGGCAAAATTTCAGATACCCAGCTTTAATAGGTATAGAGTAATACTGGGTTGGTAAGTAAATCCACAAACCAAAATCCACAAAAAATAATCCAAAAGCCAAAATCCACAAAAAATAATCCAAAAAAAAAAAAATCCACAAAAAAAAATCCAAAAGCCAAAATCCACAAAAAAAAAAATCCATAAATCTATAAAATTGTTCAAGATTAATCGTACCTAGTGATTTTAAATTTTTGAAGAAAAATTTCTGACAAAAAAAATTAAAAAAATTAATTAAATGATAAAAAAAAAATTTTTTTATAGCAGAAAAAATATATTTCTTTTGTTTTTTAAATTTAATGAAATACCAGAAATAAATTAAAATTCATATAAATAATAAAAAATATAAAAATAAAAAAAAATAATAAAATATTTAATATAAATTATAATAAATAATGCTTTGCTAATAATTTTAGATAATCAAATTTTGGTATTTTACTTCTTTTTCTCATAATACTTTTAATTTTTTTATATTTTTTTAAATAAGTTTTTTTAAATTGAATTTGGCCAGCGAAAATTTTTTCAATTTTTGTCTACACAATAATTGCTTCTTTTGCTAATTCTTTTATTATTTCAAAAACCACATTCAAAAGCAGGGCTATACTCTTTTTTCATGATATTTATGTAAATAATTTATACTTGAAATTCTGAATTAGGATGGATTTTAGAGTTGGATTTAAAATCAGGATTGCCGCTTTTTCGAGAATATTTATATTTATGTAAATTTGAGACTCTGAATTAGGAGGGATTATTTTTTGTATGAAATAGGTATGCCGAATTCTTATACCATTCTATTGATTCTAGTGTTGGATGCGAAATCTAGCTTCAATAATTTTAATATCGGGGGCTGAAAATATAAAATCCCTCCTAATTCATAATCTCACATTTATATAAATATAAATATTCTGGAAAAAGCAGCAATCCTGATTTTGAATCCAACTCTAAAATCCATCCTAATTCAGAATTTCACGTATACATAATTTACATAAATATCACGTAAATATATTACATAATTAATTTACATAAATAATATTTGTTGTGAATTTTTTTTTTGTGAATTTTTTTTTTGTGGATTTTTTTTTGTGGATTTTTTTTTTGTGGATTTTTTTTTTTGGGGCAAAAGTCATTATGGATTTTGTTTTTTGTGGATTTACTCACCAACCCGTAATACTCATATAAAATAAGAAGTTGTATGACAGCTACTCGAACTCACTGCATCAGACCAACCAAATTTTGTAGAAATTTTTGCCATAAAACTAAACTACTTTTGGCAAAATTTCAGACATGTAGCTGTAATAGGTACAGAGAAATAATCATATAAAAAAGGAAGTTGTATGGCAGCTACCCGAACCCATGGACCAAAATGGCTGGATTTAAATAGCGATGACGGCTATTGCAAAAAAATGAATTTGCGAAAATTTCAAGATCCTAGCTCCTTTAGTTTTTGAGTTATCGTGCGGACGGACGGACGGACAGACGGACAGACGGACGGACAGACGGACGGACGGACAGACGGACGGACAGACGGACGGACGGACATACATAGCTAAATCGATTTTTTTTTCGATTCTGATCCGATCCATACACTTGAGTCTATATCTACCCCCCCTCCTTCTCTGCGTCACAAACGTAATGGCAAATTTTTTATACCCTTTGACTATATAGTCATACGGGTATAAAAATGTAGGGGTTAAAAATTTCGCTACATTTGAATATGAAAAGTTATAACAAGCAACTTGTTAATATTCGAAAAATTTTATTAATTGGCTTAGAAGTTTCAAAAAACTTGAACATCTCATCATTTGAATTTTTTCATTTGGGGACAGGAAATACATCAAACAGGATTAACACAAGTTTTACTGAGGTTTCGGAGTTGAATAAAAATACATTGTTTGGTTTTGCAGATATGGGTTAGAAAATTTGTCTAACACTTGCTGCACATTTCATTCTACATTCCTGTCCATGTGTGTGATATATATTATAGGATAAGAGGTACAGTATTTTTAAAAATCCCACTCAAATATATAAAAATTACATGTTTTACACATTTGTATACAAAGTGTATTTACCTAGAAAATATTCCTGTGAGCATATTATAAACAACCTTAGAAAATTTGCATAACAAAAAGAAGTTGATGACGAAAAATATGAAGACAAAAAAAGGATGATGAAAAATAAAATGGTATGCATAGTGCACTTATCTTTGTCACTTGTTGTTGACATGTACTTGATGGGCTTTAAAAAGGATTAACATGAAAACAGTAGTTTATATTTAAGCGTGATTAAAATAACAGTGTCAGATTTTGTTTTAACTTATGTAACCTGAATAGAAATTGAGTAGAATGAAGCTTATAGACCTCATTTTAAATTCAGCATTATTTGAAGGTGTGCCAAAAGCTAAGATAAAAAAAATACTGAATACAATTTTACACGCGGGGTCACATTTTTAAAATATAACGTAGTCTTAATGCTGACAATAAATAAAGAGTTTTTTTTTTTTTAAGGAAATGATGAGAGCACTATGACTTAAAATTGTTTGCGCATTTGCCCCTGTTTTCTACGATAATTTAGGAACTTTATAAAATCTTAAGATGTTTTCGGGGACCACTTTGTCGATTTATGTGTGAGGAACAAATCATTCTACAAGCTAGATGATTAACTGTTTTTTTAGTCGCTGAAATACAGTAGCAGATTATAGATACACTGGCGTTTGTGATGTAGGTGTCTTCGGTCGTCTTCACCTAGTTTTATTTAATTTGAGTGGGATTTAACAGGATCACGACCTATCATGAGATTACACAACTTCTATATTATTTCTGTAGGATTTTAACATTTTATCAATATCTGTATTTTGTGGTATTATAAACCTTGATGAACTGAATCACAAAAAAGGATTCTATTCAGATCTAGCATCTTATTCTATCCATCAGTAGAGAGCAATTGTTCTTTGCATCTTTTTCGTAGAATAGTTTCAACTCGCTTAGTTTCACTGATGACTGATGAGAGAGAAGCCAATTTTGCAAGATGATTTTTGTCTTCAAATAAATAGATAGTTTTAGCTTTCAATTTGTTGCTCACTTTGCTGTTATTCTGAGACGAACTTATTTCATTCTCATACAGAAGATATTTTGTCTATTACTACTTTCTTTTTAAATCAATTAAGAAATCTTAACAATTAACAAAACATGTCAAAATAAACAAATGGACAATGTATCAATTTAAGGTAAAAATCATTTATAAGTCAAAGTTACATCACTCTCTTTAAGTCAATCTAGAAAACTAATTCTTTATTCACATACATTTTTATATTGTACTTATACTTTAGTCTTACAAAACATTAATTTAAAATTTAAAGTGCGACACACGTTTTATTGAACACTTACGTACCTTCACAACAAACAAAAGATTTTCTTATTAAATGTTTTCATAATAGAAAAACACTTGAAGCAATGTCAAAGTTTGTATGAATGATTTTATGTACCACACACATACATATGTTTATTCACCCCTGTAGTACTTTATTATTGAAATTTTTTAATTCTGTATTACTTTGATGATTCATATAATGTTTACATGTTAGATGTCATCAAAGTAAAAAGAAAAATATGTGACTTTATACTATTAAAATAAAGATAAAATAATCAAAGCAAAGCAATTTTAAAAGATTTTTAACGCAAAAACAAGTTAATTCATTTAATTTCTGTAAATTTAAATTGTTTTGTACATGTTATAAAATAAAAGTACGGTTAGGTCTTACGTTGAATTACTGTTAAATCATTTTGAAGTATTTTGTATAATATTCTACAATATGATTTAGATCTTGATCTGTTATACGTCAGATATTGTAGAGGCAAACAAAAGTATGATTAAGAAAATATAATATTTATTTAGTAAAGAGCAGTAGATTTAATCGATTGATTGTGTTAAAAATCCTATAAATATATATTGGAAAATGCTAGGTATATTTTATAAAATTTCTTGGTTTTGTTGCAATAGAATTTATATCGGGTAAAATAAAAGATCTTTAGAAGCATGTTTCAAATAACATAAACAAGAAGCAACAAAGACTACCAAAGACAATGATTATTCTGATCTATTTAAATTTATAAAATAAATTTAAATTACTTTTACTTTAGCACGTATTTTTATTATTAATTTGATTTTTAATTATTTTTAATTACCTACTGTCATTTTACTTAACGACATCATAGATTTTGTTAATCGGGTACAAGCACTGAACAAGTTTGCATGTGGTAGACCAAAAAGCTGTATTTGCTGAAATTATTTAAGCATTAGTTTTTTTAAATCGATTCTATGCGAATTTTCTAAACCGTCGTATGGTCACTCTTATTAAGCTGATTTTGTTAGCACATTTTCAAAAAACTTTAAATAATGTGTTACTCAGTTTCACTCTATCCGTCCGTCTGTGTGAATGTTTTTTTTTTTTTTTTTTTTTTTAAGCGCTAACTGTTCAACTGTTAGGCCAATAAGTTTGACTATACTTTAGGTACATGTTGGAACAGGGTCAGGTCATATTATATTCGTGTTATTAAAATTGATCTTGTTGAATTCCACATACAATTTAAACATGAGATAGTACTAGGCTTTATAACATGTAGAAACTTCTTAGATTTTCAATATTTACAATTCTATTTTTTGGGCCTTTTGGCTCGTTGAAGTGAGTCAAAAATTCCATTGGGACTTCTGGCCATGGAACTTCTGACATGTCACTATTTGCGAGTTATATTATTCAATTAAATTATTTGTTTATATTTGGCATTTGTTTATATTCTTATATTAATGTATTTTTTATTAAAGATATATAATTGTTAATTTGAATATATAATTGTTAACTTTCACTAGAATTCGAGCCCGGGCCTTTCCGCATTAAAGGTCGGCACTCAACCACGGTGCCACAAAGCCGTTTACAAAAACTGTTACACCGTTTAAAAGAGGGAAAAGAATTTCAAACTACTGGTAACTATTACAAAACAAACAATTTCCTGGAAGAAATTATCTCTGTAGCCGCCACAGGACCCACAGCCGTTAAGGACCCACAGCCCTCCAAAATCGGAAAAAGCCCTATATTTAAATTGTTATTACTAGAATTATATTAAGTATATATTTAATCTGAATGGTAAAGGATAGCTTCTTTTATAAGCTGATAAAAATATATCCAAGGCTTGAAACTTTGGAAGAATCCTCGAGAATTATCCTAAGTTTCATTAGTTATAATATTGAGAACCTTCCCCATTGACTTAAAAAAATTCTCTTTTTTATAAACAAGGAACATAGTCACCAATATATATATTCCCAAAATTAAAGAATGTTCTTCTGAAATCTTATATATGCATTTTAAGTTCTTTTCCATCTTACTGTTTTAAAAATTTAAAACTTTATTGATTATTTAATTTCGTTCTTGTACAAATTATTTTAAAAACTATTTATATTGTATATCTAAAATGTCCATTATATTTTTAATTATTAAATTGTAATTAAATATTAAAGATCAATGGCCTCGTTATAATTTTTCATTGCTTTTAAGCATATAATAGAAAAATAAAATTCTTTTATAAAAATAAATACAAAAAATATTTTGATTTCTTTTGTTCTAAAATTTTAAAAGATTTTTCTTTCTTTTAAAAGATCAAACTGGATTCATTACTTTTCTCTCTTAAACAAAACAATGAAAACCGATTTTAAAAATTAAAGAAGTGTCAGAATGAAAAGTTTCCGCATCTCTATGAATAGACTATTCTTTGTTATCTGTAATAGAAACTTGCTATATGTTATACAATATCATACAGTATTTTATAAAGTTTTCAAATTATGTTTTTACTTAAATATATTCTTTCTTATATTATATATTAACACATAATATGATTATTTACAAAATATATTGGGCATAACCTTTGACTATCTTGAACCGATAATTATTTTTTTCAAAACCTTAAACCTCAAGACGTAATTATAGAGTGAATAAATGAAAAGTATTTTGACTCTACCTTTAATGTAAAATACGAAAATTATACCTAAGTAAGAAGGCAAAATAAAAATTGATTAAGACTTCTTTATTGGTCATATGACTTAAGTCGAAATAATGCCATGTGTATCTAATTCGCACTTTTCTTTCCACAAATTGAAGGGTTAAGTATAATAAGATTATAGGTACGGCTGGCGCGAGGATTCTGGCGTGGCAACTGTAGAAATTCCTATGACTATGCATTAAAACACGACATAAATATACCCCTCCTAAATGTAGAATATAAAATATAAAGAATAGGACTATACCTTTTTTCCGGAATCTGGAACCTCTGGCCATTTTAATTTGTTTGTTTTTGGACGCCAGAACACCAGAATGAACAAACCCCAGAAACCAAGAAACTAACAGCAGAATCCAATGAACTAGTGGCAGAACGAAATGAACCAACGCCAGAAACGATTTTTTAAGCCTTAGTTAATTTTCAGTTCTGCAGATTTAATTCATTCTGGCGTTAGTTAATAGAGTATAAAAAATACCTAAAAACCCGTCCCTAATTTTAAAGTGACTATACAATTTACGACGCCGTAAAAAAGTATAAAAAAGTAAAATCTTTTATTTTAACATATGTTTGTGTAAAAAAATAACAAGATATAAAAAAATTCTTACCATTCCAATTATTTATTTTAATATATGGATATAAAAGACCCCATGGTTTTATGTCTCATTTAGGTGAGTGCTGTTGGGATTTATTTAAGTTTCATGATAACGTTTTAAACGTGAGGAAAGAAATCTCAATAACGGTTAAGTCTTGCAAAAATTTAATTTTATTGAAGAACTTTTTTCTTAAGATCCGCAAGGGGTAGAAGCTTCAGAAAAACATTTTACATTTTTCTGCAGCTCCTACCCGTTAGCGTAGGAGCTTATGTTATAAAAAGTTAAATAGAATAATTTTCCGGACTTTGGGGTGCTGTATTTCCCGCAATGGGTAGAAGCTTCAAAAAAACATTTTTCCATTTTTCGGCAGCTTCTACTCATTGCGGAGCTACAGCACCTCAAAATTCGGAAAATTATTCTATTTAACTTTTTATAACATAAGTTCTATTAAGAATATTTTGAATCTGGAAAAGCGAAAATTATTAACTGTTTTTTTTAACTATATACCATTACCATGAGTTACCTTTAAGAACTTTAAGTCAATTTTTCAAAATTCTTGATTCCTTATTTCTTCCAAACTGTTTTATTTAGGAACATGAAATTTTGAAAGTTAGTTTTTTCTTAAAAAATAAGTATAATCTTTTAAAGAAAAAACTTTTTAGTATGGCTTTCTCTTCAGGGGGCATTTTTTTTAACGCCTATGAAACTTTAGTACCTTAAAATTTTTTTATGATGGTGATTTTAATATTAAGGTACTTTAGAGTTTGAATATTACATTTTAATGGGTGTTAACGCATCTTCTTAATTATAATTATTGCTTTTCTTAACACTGAAGATGCATCTATTGATGTACAATTTTTCCTATATGACAAATTCCTAAACAAAGTTCTCAAAAATATTATAAATTATTCTGATCGGTGGTGCAGCGGTTAGGACGTCGGATATTTAATTGAATAGCCTCGGCTTCAAACCTTGGTCGAATCATATCTAATAAAAAATATTAATTTGTGAATAATTAGATGAAAAGAAAAAGATAGGCTTCACCTGAAAGGGAAAGTCTAAATATCTCACTTACCACTTTGTATAAGGTAGAGGACTGTTCATAAATGTATAAATAAATATTATAAATTATTTCCCAATGTGCTCTTTCCCCAAAACTTATTTTGAAAAGTTGTTAAAAATTTGAAGTTTTTTAAAAACTCTTGGTTTTGTTTATTACATGTTTCATTTTTTTATTTCTTTTTGTATTTCTTTGTTTTTTTTTTATTATTTTTTTTTGATTTCCCACAATATTCTCATCCATTCTTATTTTTTGCATTTACACTACTTTAACTTTCATCTATTTTATTGTTTTCATTTATTATTATTGTTTATATTTTCTTTTCTTTTTGTCACTTAACAAGTTTTTCTTTTATTTGTTTTATAAATTTCTTAACAAATTTATTACAATTCTTTTATTATACATTTCATTATTTTGCTTTTTTTATTATTTATTTTTTTTTATTTTTTCTTTTCTTATAATATTATTATTATTTCTTGCTTTTGTATTATAGATATTGTTTAAGTTTAATTTATCGCGTTGAAATTTGATACTATTTCATAATATAAAAATAGTGAATTTTTTTTTGTGAATTTGTGATTTGGCAGAAACAAAAAAAAATACCATAGCAACAGATTCATTTTACTTGAATTAAAGACAAAATTTTATTTGATAAATTACAACCAAAAACAAAACAAAAG
Organism: Dolichopus griseipennis; assembly: GCA_963082915.1. Taxonomy (NCBI): domain Eukaryota; kingdom Metazoa; phylum Arthropoda; class Insecta; order Diptera; family Dolichopodidae; genus Dolichopus; species Dolichopus griseipennis. Next base: position 66,873,998 of record OY720444.1, on the reverse strand, counting down.
AAATAAAAAAAGAAAACATGGAAAGAAAAAAAAAAAAAAGGAAAGAAAATCTTTTTATTATTTTTAAGATTAACTATGAGAAATTTTGATGACAATATAAAAGAATTTTGACTTAAAAAATTGAGTGTAAAATGAGCTGATGACAATTTATTTTCTATAATATTTGCAATCGCCTGGAATAAATTACAATTGATGAACGATTATAACTTGTTAAAAAAAAAGGACCAATATATTGATTTAATGAGAAAATAATAGAATTTGATATGATAAAAAATCATAATTGTTGAGTGATTGTTAAATATGTTTAGCTGGGTTCGAGTTATAATATGAATGAGAAAATGTCGACTGAGAAAATTTTTACTGAAAACATGTGAAAACATATTAATATTCTGGAAAAAGGGGCAAACCAGATTTTGTTTCCAACTCTAAAACCAATTCTAAAGCTCAAGGCAAATTATCAGTTGACATTTTCTCAGTCGGTATTTTTTTACAGTCGACATTTTCTAAATCGACTTTTACAACTTTATCGGTTCCAATCCAAAACCAATTCTAAAGCTGTAGGCAAATTATTAGTTGACATTTTCTCAGTCGGTAATTTTTTACAGTCGACATTTTCTAAATCGACTTTTACAATTTTATCGGTTAAGCTAAATAATCCAGTTCAATTTTTGACCAGTTCAAAAATATTTTATAAAAAAATTGGACATTTTTGAAGTAATACATTTTTTAAACCAAGGTTTTGACTCAAAAAATGTTTGTATTTAATGCACTTTTATAATAACTTGGCTGTTGCTATGGGTATATTTTTCAATCTGTCACAATCTGTGAATTCTTATTATAAGAAATCTGACCATAAATTTATAAGAATTGTATGGTGGTAGAGTAGAGTATAGCGAAGTGGCTACGGGTGATTACAAACTCGCTGGTTAAATCTTTGGTTACACCATACGTTTTTTTTTTTTTTCTTTATTATGTTAACGAAATCATTAGTTCAATATGATATTACATTAAAATAATATTACATTACACGAAATTAAGAATATTCCGGGCATGTGTGAAAACAGTCCTAACATATGGCATCGAAGCCTGGCTTGTAACCAGCGGTCTAACCCTGCAGGTTTTCGTAAATAAGTGTCAGTAAGATAATATGCCCCATAATCCGACCGAACCCAATATCTAACGATGGCCTCTAGATACTAACAGGCGAAGAACCCACAACTAAACAAATCAGAAATTATAACACGTATGGCATTAGAGTGGAACCCTCAAGAGACTAGAAGACGCGGCCGTCCCAACATCACATGGCGCAGTACAATTTACAAAGAAATGGCTAAATGTAACATCTCCTGGGATGACATTAAAATATCAGCGCGGAATCTGGAAGTGCCAAGTGGAAGTCCTATATAAAGGAGTAACAAAAAAAAAAAAATACATCAATAAAACTATTGTAGTAGATATAGATCTTAGCCTAGTCTGTCAGATCTTATATTTATGTAGATAAGTTTAAGATTGAAAATACCTATAAGTTAATTTTTTAAAAAAAGATCAGACTGTATTATTATAAAATGGAGAAAAACGACTTTAAAACTTAAAATTAAATTAACGATAAACATAGCGATATCATTTTTTTAAATCTCGATTGGCTATCCTATACTAATTTAAGATAAATTTCTTGAAATTTCAAGAATATCCATCAACATGTTAATTATAACAATTTTATGTTAAAAAACCTTTTGCATGTCCCCTATACCTTTTCGAATTCACTAGCTCGGCTGTCAAGTATAAAGTGCAGCTAATTTGATTACGAAATAAGCTTTAAAACTCGATAAATCAGCTCCTAATCTAACAACATGTATGTAATGCTATAATAAAGAATGAATTTTAGCCTTCGAGTTTTAAATATTTAAAGATTTCTATGACTTTTGAATAACGGATTTATCAATCAGATTCAGACGTTTTTGTTAAAATTTTTACAGTTCAAAAAAAAATTAAAAAAATTTATTTTCAAAATCTCTCAATTTTAAATTTAAAAAAAAAAAAAAACTCTTAATAGAAAATATAAATATTTTTTTCTTTCAATCTCTGTATTGTGGTACACTTCCTTTTCAAGTTTTTAAAAGTTTTGTTTTTTTTTTGCTAATCAAAAGTTCTCCATTTATTTTGTCAGTTAAATTTAAAAAATTCAGTCCATTGTACATACGTTGGTAGAATATAATATAGTCTAATCCAGTTCAATTTAACAGTTTTAACTCTTTTTCAACATTTTAATACTTTGACAACAATGATTTATTTTCTTTCATTCTGTTTATTACAATTAACACTTTAAATAGACTGAAACTTATATACTTCTAGACGCCATTTTTGTGTACTTTAAAAATTTAAAAAAGCGACGACGAGAGTATAGCAGACTGGACCGCGTAAAAACGATTTTGTAGATTGTAGACCGCATAAAGACGATTTTGTTGAAAGTTCAGAATCCCAAATCCTTCAATTTTTTGGGTTTTCATGCGGACATATGGTATGATCGATTTACTTTTCGATGCTAATCCGATCCATACCAATGAGTCTATAGCAACACCATTCTTTACTGCTTCACAAACGTTTTCAATTACTCATAGAAACATATTAAATAGGGGATATATTTAGTATATCTTTTGACCAAACCTTCATACGGATGTAAAAATATTAGAAAATATTTGAAGAAAGTTCGAGAGCTTTACCAGTTCCCATATCACTAATTATAATTTATTTTAATTTTGATGTTTATTACAACAATATGTTAAGATAAGCATGTGAGTGGGAGTAAATAAGGAATAGAGTCAGAAAACCTATTAGGCGTTAGTTCCCAATTTACTTGATTTCGAACGTGTACCCGACTGTATAATCCATATGTTTTCTACAGGTTTACAACAATTTTTCTATTTTCTGGTCAGCCCCGAAGCCTTCGCGTCTTTCCTCTTGACCCACTTTGCGTCCCTCTCTTAAGCCTGTCCTTTTAAACTTCCTTCGCCCTTCTTTTGAGGGGATTGCAGCCGCTTTTCAAAAGAAAATTTTCTGGACTTATAACTTTTAAGATTAAAGAATAATCTTTTGTCTAAACAGTTTTAAACTTTCCTTTGTAACTGAATATAATCATTTTAACATACTCCGTTATATTTGAAATTCTCTTTCCTACAAATGAATAAAAATGGCATTTAGAATTTTATAATATTATTAGAGTAAGAAAGTGTTAACAGTTTGTTTTGTGCACACGATCTTACTCTGAAATCTGTTTTTTAACTTAACTGACAATTCAACGGATATATCGACAAGTAAAAGAAAGTTCAAAAAGGTTTTAATCTAGGAAAAAAGTTTTTCGGCTTATCAAAAGAACTGACAAGCAAAAAAACAAACAAAACTGTTTCTTTGTCCAATCGTAACACTTTTAAAAAGGATTAACTTTAAAAGTAAGTCCAGAAAAATTGTCAATCAGAAAAATAAAAAATTAAAAGTAAATTTATTACGAGTGTCCAAGAAACAATACCAAATGGCATACATGTTATAGTAAATGGGAAAATGTCTAAAACAAAAAGTGTCATACTGAATACTTTCTTAGTAAAAAGTTCTTAAAGTACTCTAAGAAAATTTAAAATATGGTGACATTAATGTTTTGACATGGGATCAATTTATACTTTGTATTTAAATAACATTGTATCCAAGAATAATTTCAGTTTATGCATGTAATGGTCTATAAAATCGTCTTCATATATATGTGTGACACGTGTAAAACAATGCACGAACTGTTTTTTATTTTTAACTTGTCACTAAAATTAAGAACACAGTAGGGTTTAAAAATAATAAAATATGGAGAAATTTTTTAAAAGAAAATACAAAATATATTTTTTCTCACAAGTGACACAAAAAGCTTCGAAAGCCATCTATTGGAGCTTTGCGTAGTTCCCATTGGTAGGGTTCAACTTTCAACCCGAACCCTTTTGTAAACGAACTTTAGGATGAACCTGCGATACAAATTTACAGCTTGGGGTGTAGAAATGTACGATGTAAATTTTAAAATTTAATTTATGTGTAAAAACGAGGAAGATTATAGTTGCCCTTGTCAACTTTTAGATACCCGTGCATACCCACTATGGTGTATAAAATAAACCGTAATATACTTCCCTTATACATTTAACTCATTACTCCATAATTTTGACGTGAAACAAAAAAAAAAAAAATCACAAAACATAAAACAAAATTTTCATTCATTGTCCCATAACTTTAGCTTAAAAAAAAAAAAAAAAAAAAATTAACAAAAAAAAAAAAAATTAACAAAAAAAAAAAATTACAAAAAAATAAACAAAATTTTCATTCATTGTCCCATAACTTTAGCTTAAAAAAAAAAAAAAAAAAAAAAAACAAAAAAAAAACAAAAAAAAAAAAAAATGGCCCACCCTAAAATTCTGATGGTCCGAGTGATGTCCGACTTTGCCAACTAACTTGCCCTATTACTTTACCTGCCCAATTTTAATTTTAACCTTGTAGCTTCATTAGATTCGCAGTTATTGAATCGAAAGCTTTGTATGGCAGCCCCCCCAAAATGGGGCCGTAACATTTTGAAACTTCATATAAGTGCTCGATTCATTATATAAATAACCGTGTGTAATTTTCAGCCTCGTAGTATAATTAGTTTTGAAGAAATTCATATTGGTGCAAATAAGTTGTCTGGCGGCCCCCCGAAAATGGGGCCCTAACATTTTGAAACTTCATATAAGTGCTCGATTCATTATATAACTAACCGTGTGTAATTTTCAGCCTCGTAGTATAATTAGTTTTGCAGAAATTCATATTGGTGCAAAGAAGTTGTATGGCAGCCCCCAGAAAATGGGGCCCTAACATTTTGAAACTTCATATAAGTGCTCGATTCATTATATAACTAACCATGTGTAATTTTCATCCGCGTAGTATAATTAGTTTTGAAGAAATTCATATTAGTGCAAAGAAGTTGTATGGCAGCCCCCCGAAAATGGGGCCCTAACATTTTGAAACTTCATATAAGTGCCGGAGTCATTATAAAACTAACCGTGTGTAATTTTTATCCTCGTAGTATAATTAGTTTTGAAGAAATTCATATTGGTGCAAAAAAGTTGTATGGCAGCTCCCCGAAGCCTTGGTCCGATTTTAACCAAAAACAATAGGGAACCTAGAAATTGTCTAAAAATGACTTTGTGTGAATTTCAAGACTCTAGCCCTTTTAGTTTTTGAGTTATCGTGCTGACACACGGACGGACGGACGGACAGACACACATAGCTAGATCGACTAATTTTTCGATTCTGAGCCGATACGTACCCTTGACACTATATCTAGCTCGTCTAGATCGATGCGTTACAAACGGAGGAGCAAATCTAATATACCCGATGTCATATATGTATGCACGGGTATAAACAGTGTAGGGATGAGCATCTGTTGCCTTTCTTGTTCCTCGAAAATCTTGAGTGGAAGTTATAAAGAAAATCTTGAGTGGAAGCTATAAAACAAGGTCAGGAACCCAACTGTATGAAGTTGACTGAGTTGATAGAGCGTTGAGGTGACGTTGGAATATTTTATAATATGAATTTTTTCACTTTATCAAGATATCTCAGCGACGTAAAAGGAGCCTCAGTCCAAATGTGTGCATTATACTCCACTGAACAAATTATATATTTCAAAGATATTGAGGAGATCGAATTGGGAGAAGTAAGTTTTGCAACGATTCAAGAAACCCAATCACCCAGCAGCATCTTTATAACTTCACCAAAAATATAGTTTGACCATGTAAATTTTTGGGTTACCTCAATCACCAGAATGTACTGGAGGTAATTGAAAGTAGATTTTTTATAAATATTAAAATGAAACCTGGGTATAAAACAGATTCTTTAAGAAACACCAACGTTTATTTTAAATTCAAAAGGAAATCTCCAACCCATTTTTCTAGTACTCTACACAGATCTAGACCCTTGCATTTTAACAATGAAGCACCATGCCAAACTCGATTGAAAGGCTTAGAAATATCGATTAATCACTTCTCCGACACTTCTTTATCAATTTGAATTAATCAACGATCCTACGAAATTTTTAAATAACTGTTTTAAATTATACATGGGCTTATTTAGAAAAGTATATTTAGAAAAGACATCTGGATAACTTGCCACAACTCTGCAAAAAGTTAAAAGTAACCATATAATTTATTTTTACGCAACAGATTTTGGAGTCGGTCTCGCCTTTTTTACCTTTCTTTATTCTAAAATCTTCATAATACTCATCAAATCCAAGGAAATTTGAATCATCATATAAGACAAAATCTACAGCCAGGCTTAAAAATACCCAAGATAACCATCGTTGCCCAACCTAACCTTGTTTAGTAACTACCCAGTATAGACTTTATGCTTTGTAAAAATGTTTTGGTAAACGTTTGAATATTGTCAAAATTCGAACTTCGAACTTTTTGTCTTCTACTAATACCATATATATATGTTTTACTGTTAATTATGTCTTGTTTTATGGAATAAGTTAACCGATAGTAAGCCGCAAGTTATCACAAATTTTACGTTGAGAGGTATTAATATACAAGTTAACACATCAACACCATTGTCACTTATATTCATCGCCAACCGAGACACTCGGTGCACTTTATATTTCTTATTATATTTGTTAATATGCTAAAACTAAAAATTACTATTTTGTTTGTAATTAATTATAATGAGATTATTATTGTTTTTGTATAAAATCACACCATAAAATTAACCAATCAAAAAAATGTAATTGTAACAGTAAATATTTTAAAATTTGTTTTGAAAGAAAGCTAAAAATAAAAAAGGTCACTTCAGTTCTGATCTTGTAAAGTTAAACGTAATAAAATTTAGAAATAAAATAAATAGTGTATTATTACAAAATAGTAACTGGCGCCCGAGCAAAAAATCATAATCTAATAATTAAATAAAATTTTTTTATTTGTTTAAAAGAAAAAAATTAAATTGTGAATTAATAATTAAATAAAATTTGTTTCTATTAAGAAAGAAAAAAATATAACCAAAAAATATAAGTTTTGGAGTATTTAAAGGTACTATAAAAGTGACTATATAGTGACAAAAACATGTTTTTTTGTTTAAAAGAAAGAATTAAAATTATAATATAACAATTAAATAAAATTTTTTTTTATTTGTTTAAAAGAAAAAAATTAAATTGTGTTAAAAAATTAAAATTCATTTCTATTAAAAAAAAAATATAACCAAAAAATCTAAGTTTTGGAGTATTTAAAGGTACTAAAAGTGACTATATAGTGACAAAAACATTTTTTTTTGTTTAAAAGAAAGAATTAAAATTATAATATAACGATTAAATAAAATTTTTTTCTATTTGTTTAAAAGAAAAAAATTAAATTGTGTTAAAAAATTAAAATTCATTTCTATTAAAAAAAATATAACCAAAAAATCTAAGTTTTGGAGTATTCAAAGGAACTATAAAAGTGACTATATAGTGATAAAAACATTTTTTTTTTGTTTAAAAGAAAAAATTTAAATTATAATATAATAATTAAATAAAAATTATTTCGATTTAAAAACTCAAAAAAAAATATAAGTTTTGGAGTATTTGAAGTTCTGAATGAATTCTTGTTAAAATTTTGTGATATAAATTTTAACTAAGGAAAAAAAAGAACACAAAAAAAAAGAAACCTTTAATATACAATTCTCCAAGAATCAAGATCAGGTGATCGCACCAGAGTAGGAGCCAACGACCAATCAAAGTTGGACCCAAAAAGGAGCCTGCGGTCATTAAAACTGTGAGTCATTAATAAATTTTTAATAATTGTTAAATAAAAATTTGTTCTATAAATTAAATTAATCTATAATTTATAATTTAAAAACTCTAACATAAAATTTATAAATCAAAATTATAATAAAATTGATAAAAAATTAAAACAACAACTAATTGAAATTTTTAATTCAAAATTGTAATTAATTTATAATTTAAAAACTCTAACATAAAATTTATAAATGAAAATTATAATAAAATTGATAAAAAATAAAAACAACAACTAATAGAAATTTTTGATTCAAATTTGTAATTAATTTATAATTTTAAAACTGCAACATAAAATTTATAAATCAAAATTATAATAAAATTAATAAAAAATAAAAACAACAACTAATAGAAGTTTTTAATTCAAAATTGTAATTAATCTATAATTTAAAAACCTTTTTGAATAAACTGCAACATAAAATAAATAAATCAAAATTATAATAAAATTAATAAAAAATAAAAACAACAACTAATAGAAATTTTTGATTCAAATTTGTAATTAATTTATAATTTTAAAACTGCAACATAAAATTTATAAATCAAAATTATGATAAAATTAATAAAAAATAAAAACAACAACAAATTGAAATTTTTAATTCAAAATTGTAATTAATCTATAATTTAAAAACTGCAACATAAAATTTATAAATCAAAATTATAATAAAATTAATAAAAAATAAAAAAACAACAACTAATAGAAATTTTTAATTCAAAATTGTAATTAATTTATAATTTAAAAACTCTAACATAAAATTTATAAATCAAAATTATAATAAAATTGATAAAAAATAAAAACAACAACTAATAGAAATTTTTGATTCAAATTTGTAATTAATTTATAATTTTAAAACTGCAACATAAAATTTATAAATCAAAATTATAATAAAATTAATAAAAAATAAAAACAACAACTAATAGAAATTTTTAATTCAAAATTGTAATTAATCTATAATTTAAAAACCTTTTTTGAATAAACTGCAACATAAAATAAATAAATCAAAATTATAATAAAATTAATAAAAAATAAAAACAACAACTAGTAAAAATTTTTGATTCAAATTTGTAATTAATTTATAATTAAAAAACCTTTTTTGAATAATATAATTTAACTTAAAAAATGGATCAACTTACCGCAAGTATTGAACGAATTTCGGCACAAATTGCAAGTTTAGCAGGTGCAGTAACCTCACAAATCGATCTTACGAGGAATCTTGATGAAAGGTTGACACAAATGGAAGCCAGGGATCGCATTCAATCACAACCAAGTGGCAATAATTCACTGGTATCACCGAGAAATGAACAGGAACTAAAAGAGATAAGTAAATTACCTGATTGTGTGAAGGAATTGCCAGCATTCGAAGGTGATCCTGTACAATACGTCTCGTGGGTGCATAGAGTGGAGACTATCTTAAAAGATTACGAGCTCGTGCGAGAAAAACCGTTGTACAGAACAGTTCTACAATCAATTAGAGGAAAAATTCGGGGTAACGCCGACGCCGCTCTTATATCCTACAACATTTTCGATGAAAATTGGAAAGAAATTAAGGAATGCTTGTCACTACACTATGCGGATAAGCGTGACTTGCGCACACTAGAACACCAACTCAGTATTCTCGAGCAAGGGCGAGACAGCGTAGACAAATATTATGCAAAAATCAATCACCAGTTTTCATTAATAATTAATAAAATAAAGACGGAAACTTACTCGGACGAAACGGTGAAAGTGCTCGTAGATTCCTACAGAAATCGGGCCCTTGACGTTTTCATACGAGGCTTAAAGGGAGAAATTTCGAAATTTTTGCTAATACAACGGCCTACAACGCTCCCAGAAGCATACGCAACCTGTCTGGAGCTACAGAACTTTACTTATAGAAGCTTAACAATTCGTACCGGGAATCCAGCTAACAAAATTGCAACACCAATCAACGAGATATTTACTACAAGACCAAATGCAATACGGCCTAACCATCAAAAAGTGGTTCTTTCTGACCAACAAAGAAATGCGGCATATAATATTGGGCACGAGAGAACCAACTACCCACCACCTAGACCAATACAACCTAAACCAGACGAGCGGATGGAAATTGGTCTTTCAACTCAGACACGTCAAGTTAATTATATGAACAGGCCAGCCCAGGAGCCACAACGGGAAGCACAGACAAGCACAAGGAACCACCAAAAGCAACCGAAATTGTTTTATTTGGAAACATCAGATCAATTTTACCAAGATTTGGAGATCAGTGACGAAGCCTATGAAAACATTTACGAACCAAATGTCGAATTATTCGACGAAGTTCATGAACTAAATTTTATGGAGGGTGCCTCTCCAGTATACCCTACCTAGAATATAAAACAAAGGAAGGACTAATCCTTAAGTTTCTGATAGACACAGGGTCCAATAAAAATTTTATACGCCCAGGCTTGGCGAAAACACCACAGCCAGCAGAAGCATCTTTCAAAATAAAATCAGCAGCCGGAAATATACACATAACGGAAAAGACTAGCGGAAGATTTTTCAAAGCTGTCGGAAACGACACAGTTTTCCACTTTTTCATTCTTCCGGGGTTAGAAAGTTTCGACGGGATAATTGGAGACGATAGCCTGAAGGAACTTGAGGCTATAATTGATAGAAAACACAATACCTTGACAATCAAACCCGGTATAACTATCCCTCTCAAAGAAAAATTTTCAACGCAGATCAACAATCTGGAAATCCGCAACGAGCATTTAGAGCCACATATAAAACAAGAATTGATAAAAATTATTACGAAACATAAAAAATTATTTGGACCAATAAACGACAGAGAACTAATTCATACAACCGTCGAAGCAGAAATAAACACCAATACCGAGGAACCGATATATACAAAATCATATCCTTACCCAGCAAACATAAGAGAAGAAGTCGAAAAGCAAATAAAACAGATGTTAGAAGATGGAATCATACGCCACTCTAAAAGCCCATACAATTCGCCATTATGGGTGGTAGCGAAAAAACCTGACTCTTCCGGTGTCAAAAAATATAGACTTGTAATTGACTTTAGGAGGTTAAACAACGTAACAATATCAGATGCATACCCCATCCCGGACATTTCGGCAACAATCGCTAATCTAGGCAAAGCAAAGTACTTTACGACCTTAGATCTAACATCCGGATTCCACCAGATCAAAATGAAAGAAATCGATGTTGCAAAAACGGCATTTTCCACCATGAATGGAAAGTATGAGTTTACAAGAATGCCATTCGGGCTGAAAAATGCCCCCTCAATATTTCAAAGGATGATCGACGATGTCCTAAGACCATACATCGGAAAAATCTGCTATGTCTATATCGACGATGTAATCGTTTTTGGTAATACACCAGAAGAACATCTGAGAAATGTGGAGACAATTTTCTCAGCATTAGAAGAAGCCAATTTGAGAGTAAATATTAGTAAAACACAATTTTTGGAACCAGACACAGAATTTTTGGGATATTTAATAAGTTCCACAGGAATTAAACCCGATCCAAAAAAAGTAGCGGCAATCAAAAATATTAAACCGCCGGAAAACCTAAAAGATCTAAAAAGTTTTCTTGGTTTGGCATCGTACTATCGCCGATTTATAAGGGATTTTGCTAAACTGGCAAAACCTTTAACAAACTTGACAAGGGGCGAAAATGGACACATTAAGGCAACCCAATCGAAAAAAATTAAAATCAAACTTGGTGAAAAAGAATTACAAGCTTTCAATCATATAAAAGAAATGCTCATATCTTCTGAAGTGCTAATATTTCCTGATTTTTCGAAGCCGTTTATTTTAACAACCGATGCCTCCGATTCAGCTCTCGGTGCTGTACTTTCACAGGGCGAAATCGGGAAAGATAATCCGATAACCTATATCTCGCGATCGTTAAATAAAACCGAAGAAAATTACGCGGTAAACGAAAAAGAGATGCTCGCGATAATATGGGCGCTTGAAAACCTTCGAAACTATCTGTACGGCGCGAAAAATATTAAAATCGTTACGGACCATCAACCGCTTACATTCGCGTTAAGCTCAAGAAATACGAACACAAAGTTGAAAAGATGGAAATCGAGACTCGAGGAGTACAACTACGAACTTTTGTATAAGCCAGGAAGAACAAATCATGTTGCGGATGCACTTTCCAGACTTCAAAGTGAAGCAAATATGCTAACTTCATCTGGAACTGAAACAATTCATAGCGCGGACGAGGACAGTTCAAATTTAATAGCCCATTGTGAGGCACCATTGAATGTCTTTCGCAATCAGCTAATAATACGGGAAGGCGGAGTTATAAATGCGCACGAAGAACCGCACCCCGGTTATAATCGTCACACTGTGGGCCTAGCGAATATATCACGGGATAGTTTAACAAACATCTTGATGGAAAAATTGAACCCAAACATAGTGAATGGCATTAAAATACCCGAGAAGTATATTCAAGTGCTTCAAGACACATATAGACAGAGCTTTTCTAAGTTTAAAATTCGAATAACCCAGAAACTGGTGGAGGATGTAAAAAACGAGGATCACAAATTTGAAATCGTAGAACGAGAACACAGACGAGCCCACAGAAATATAATCGAGAATAAAAGCCAAATTATGGAGAAATACTACTTCCCACAAATGGCCAAAGAAATAAAAAAATACATAAAAAAATGCGACATATGTAATACAAGTAAATATGATCGCCATCCAAAAAAACCAGAACTGCAAGGAACACCAATTCCTAAATACCCAGCACAAATTCTACATATGGACGTGATTGAATTTCAAGGGGAAAAGTTTATTTCATGTATTGACAAATTTTCAAAATTCACAAAACTCTTCCGAATACGCGACAAGTCGGTTCTTCATTTAAGAGAAAAAATCACCAAAATACTGCACTATTTTACAGTACCGGAGATATTAGTGACTGATAATGAAACGAGTTTCTTGAGCCCTATAATTTCACAATATATAAAAGAGCTTGGAATTCAACTTTACAAAACACCGTGCCAAAAAAGCGAGGTTAATGGAACAATCGAACGTGTTCACTCCACTATCATTGAACTAGCCAGATGCCTACAGAAAGAATACCCAGATCTTAATCTAAAAGAAATTATGAATATTTCGGTCGACAGATATAATAACTCTATTCACTCCGTCACAAAAATGAAACCCTCGAACATATTTTTCGGTAGAACGCAGAAATTGAACTACCAGAACCTAATTGACATTCGGGCGAAAGTTAACGAAAACCTAACCGAACAAATAAAGAAAAACCAAAAAATAAAACAAAAAAGAGAAAACCAGAAAAGACAGAAACCGCAAACGTACAATCCCGGACAAACTATTTATGTCGGCGTAAAGCAAATTCAAAGTAAACACAAACCGATATACAAAAAAGAGATAGTCGCCAAAGACCATAGGGTAACCATAACAACGGAAAGCGGAAGACGAATACATAAGTCGCAAATTAAAAACATCAACTAATAAACATCCCATTCAATCTTTTTAGGTTTCCTTACAGAACAACAGTAAAGAATCTAACCATCTTTCCAACAATCACTTTGTCGGTAACACAAGGAATAGGTGCTCATAGTCTACAGGGACGCAGACATTTAAAGCGGGAGGAGTTAACACATCAACACCATTGTCACTTATATTCATCGCCAACCGAGACACTCGGTGCACTTTATATTTCTTATTATATTTGTTAATATGCTAAAACTAAAAATTACTATTTTGTTTGTAATTAATTATAATGAGATTATTATTGTTTTTGTATAAAATCACACCATAAAATTAACCAATCAAAAAAATGTAATTGTAACAGTAAATATTTTAAAATTTGTTTTGAAAGAAAGCTAAAAATAAAAAAGGTCACTTCAGTTCTGATCTTGTAAAGTTAAACGTAATAAAATTTAGAAATAAAATAAATAGTGTATTATTACAAAATAGTAACTTACATGTTGTAGGTCAAATAAATCTCCTGGGCCATAAATTTTCAAAACTTAAGTTAGAATTTTGTGCTAATAAATTTCCAAAAAAAACATTTTAGGGGTAAAAACCCTTAATTAGGTTTTATTAAAAGATTTTATAAAAACGTGACTATATAGTTTCACTCTGTCCGTCCTTATGTCTATTTATTTAGAAGAAGGTCAGATCCTTAAGAATCACAATAACTTTGTTTAGTAACAATTTCAGAACCCTCTCCGTTGAAAGGCTATTAGGACTTAAAAATTTCCGATTTTTATAAATCAGTAACTTAATCAAACGTGTATATATTTCCAAAATTAGGTGAAACACTAGAAAATTTTGGAAATGTGCTTTTTTTAAAAACCCTTGGTTTCTTTCATCACTTGTTTTTGTAATCAAAACACTTCCATACAAGTGAATGGGTCATTTAATTAAATATTCCTTTTTTATTGTTTGTTTTTTTTTATTAATTTTTTATAGTTCAGACATTATTTACATAATCTCTTCGTAAAGTTTGTTTGCACGTTAAAATATTTACACAATCATACATAACTATATATGTTTAATAAACACATGCTAGTCGGAAAATAAAAAAAATTGGCATGTGATGGGAAAATGATAGCTTGCATGATTTTTAACATTTTCTAGAATTAACATTCAAAACAACAAAGGTTTTGTTCTTATCTTTCTGCCTATGCGTATATGACACCTTATCAAATCATATGTAAGTTCTAGCTACTTTCATTTTTTATTCTGTTATATGTAATAGCAGTTTAACCGACTAAATTTTTCTAAAAGTTCTAACTAGGTTTTCCGATTTTTTATTTTGTGCACCATATTTCAAACTCTAAATAAAGATTTAGATAGCTGAATGTCGACTAATAAAATTAAAGGATTTGTACGTATAATCCGAATACTTTTGTATGGCAGGCTTGTTAAAAATTAATTCTTTTACAATTCTAAGTCTGTATCTGCTTTATACTTCTAAAACTTCACCAGAAAATTTTAATGATCCTTTAATCATTTCTGTTAGACAGTCTAGAAGACCTAATGATATCTTTTCCTTTTTTTATATAATACCTGAGGTAAATATCTTAAAAAAGTATCTGGAGGGTTTAGCTTTCCAGTAACAGATTTTTATTCAGAAAAAAGTTTCTGTAGGCAAAATCATAAGACAAGCAGTTCGAACACTTGTGCAATAATAGATGAAAAGTAAAGGGAAATGAGGAAAGGATAGAATAGAACTGATTATGTGGGAAATGGATAGAATAGAACTAACTATGTTCGTTAAGGCTTGAATGAAGAGCTAAAAATTAATAACTTGATTTCTCTCTTGAATTTTTTAAATCATTAGTATTGGGAAATACATAGAGGGGTAGGGGGTTCCACATTTTGCAGTTGCAACTTTTAAAAATGTCCCTGATATTTCAGACTTCTAGTTCCAAATCCAGATTTACGGGTATATAAATAAAATTGATCCTAAATGAAAATAAACTTCACAACACCGCCTAATTTTTTGAATTCCCAATATTTGCATCAGTAGCCGTTTTGACAGCAATTTAAAACCAATTAAGCATTGCCTATCTTTAAAACTAAGCCAGCTTATGATACATTTTTTATTTTTTCTTTCAAAACCTTTCTTGATACTCAGATTCTGAAAAACCTAAAACTCCTTACAAAAATTTAGCGAACGCAACAACTGCTATCCAAATTCTATAATACCCTACGACTATTATAATAACGGTAAAACCTCTAACTTTTTATTTTATATCTTTTAACATAAATATAGGTGGTAAGGTTCTGAAAAGAAAAATGATTTTAAGGATTGATTCTTTTTTTTTCTTGTTTGTTTTTATAAAATATGTGTAACTTGTGTAGTTGTGTGTTTACTTCTAAGGAAATGAATGTAAAGTTTTAAATGTATTATGTATGAAAAATGTGGTTGGTCAATGTTAGAGAAAAAATGTTAACTGAATCAACGGATGAATGAATTTTAACAAAATTTTCACTTTTCTTTTTTAAATTTTTTTTATTTTATTTTTTGTTGTTCTAGTTTTTCCTGTAGGCTTCTAGGGGTCTTCTTTAAATCATGTTTAACAACATGAAAATTCGTTCATATATGTTGATTATTATAAAGGCAATGATGACGAATTATTATGATAGTTTCGTTTATGTATTTATATATATATATATGTTTTTTTTTAACAGCAAGGTTGAAAACATGAATATTTCATGGCCGAAATATTATTGTAAGCAAAGTTAAGCAAAATGTTAAAAAGGTTAATTTGTAATCGTTTTCATCCTTTCTTAGCATATTTAAATTTATTTTATTTTTTTTTATTATCATATTCGGCTTTTTTGATTTTAGTAAAAACGAGGAAAAATGTAGTAGTAGAGTGAACTGGGTCAACTCTGGGATACCCGCATGACCGTAACATATACTTTATATTATGTGGTTAATTACTTTTTTTTTTTGACTATATAGTCATACGGGTATAAAAAGAAGTTGTATGGCATGAACTCGAACCCGTGAACCAAAATGGCTGGATTTCAATAGCGATGATGGGTATTGCATAAAAATAAATGTGCTAAATCGATTTATTTTTTCATTCTGATCCGAACCATACCTTTGAGTCTATATCTACTCCTCCTCCACCGCCTTCTCGGCTTCACAAATGTAAAAACAAATTTAGTATATCCTTTTGACTTGAAGGCAAACAGGTACGAAAATATCCCGTAAAGAACATCAAAAGCTTGAAGGGTTGTACGAAAGAAGTCGATAGTATTGTTATAAAATACAATTTATTTTCACATAAATTTTAGACTCATGAAAGCCCATATCTCAAAGAAAAAACTGCGGACGAAGCTAATGTAAAGTTGTATTTGTTCAAGTTGTACAAAAGAAATATTGTGGCACTTAAGATAAGAATTAACGTTAAGAATTAAAGACTTAACAGCGCTTTACTTGGAGTGAAATAAATAAATTAACAAAATAGTGTATTATAAATTTTTTCTACGATTTATTCTTATTTTTCATTCAGTTAAAATTTTTCAAAATAATTTAAAATAATTTAAATATAATTGGCTACATTTTCTTTAATCCATTCTAAATATAATTTAGTACTGGTAAAAAAAGTTGGATAAGGCAAAAATGAACAATCATTTGTTGAGAATGAACAAATACCAGCAAGAGTAGGTTTACCATCAATAATTTTTACCAAGGGACCACCAGAGTCTCCTTTGCATCCAGTCCTATGAAAGGATGTACATAAAATTCCATCTGGATAATTAGATACAACCAGAATCCCAAAAAAAATACATTGTTCATGCGGTAATATATTAGTAGTTGCAGTTTGTAAAATATTTGGTCTTTCATATCCATTTAGACCCCAACCAAAATATTTAGCATCACCAGTTATATCAGAGTCAACCTTTGGCAATTCTATTGATTGCACACGACTGTTAAACTTCAATGGCTTTTCTAAAACGAGAAGTGCAATGTCATAGGCTTCATATTTTTCTTCATATTTTTCATGACCTATTTGTTTTTTAACTTTGACAATTTGGGTGTCAGTTTCATTATTCTGCTTATGCAATCCAGCAACAACGTATAAAGTGCTCTTTAAACAGTGAGCTGCTGTTAAAATAACAGATTTTGATATAATTGATCCACCACAATCATGTTCACCATGTGGAGTACTTTTCAAAGAAACGATGTATGGCGCTTCCCCAATTTCAGCATCATAACCATTCAATATTAGGCTTTTTAAATAGCTTTTATCAGTGTTTAGTAAAACTTCGCAGCTCATAAGAGTGAATACTGACATTAAAACGATTAAATTTAAAATTTTAAAAACCATTTTCGAGTTTTGATTCTAGTGAATTGTGTCTTTTATTATGAGAGACTAATACTTTTCTAAAGCGAAGCAATTATTTATATAACGATGTTAAATCAATTGTTGGTATTAATTTTCAAATTTTATTTAAAAAAATGTATATTATTAACTTTAAAGGCCATAAATTTAATTTTTTTTATCAGTTAGATTAATAAATTATAATATGAGTCAAAAAAATATTTTTAATAGTCATTGTTATGAATTTTATTACTTTTAAAATTTATTTAGTTTCTTGAACTATTTTACTGTTATAAATATAATCAAAATCCTAAAACAATTTCCAATTGCATATTTTCTATGCCAAAAATCCCTATAAAACGCTTTTTAAAAAGTCTACAAATTAAATGCATTTTTAGCTCAATCAAACACACATTAAATCAAACAAAATCAAAATAATCTTTAATATAAGCCGACTTGAAATTGTATTATTGAAATATTGTAAGTTGTAGCTCATACAAGTAAATCATACAAAATATTATTTCATACATTATTTGTTACATATTTGTTTGAACTTCAAACAGTTATGTATGAAAGCTTAAAATCAAACAACGGAAAAAAAAAAAATTTAAAGTAAGAGAGTATTAGATAAATATTAGTAGAAATGAAATTCGTATGAAAATTTATTAATTATCTGGTCTGAATAAATTTAATTCTAAATTGCTAATTTATATTTAGTTTTTACAATTTTATACTTGTTAAAATAAATTTTAAATATGAAATATTTATACCCGTATAACTAAATAGTCAAAGGGTATAATAAATTTGCCATTACGTTTGTGACGCAGAGAAGGAGGGGGGGTAGATATAGACTCAAGTGTATGGATCGGATCAGAATCGAAAAATAAATCAATTTAGCTATGTATGTCCGTCCGTCTCTCCGTCCGTCCTTCATCACGATAACTCAAAAACTAAAGGAGCTAGGATCTTGAAATTTTCGCAAATTAGTTTTTTTGAAATAGTCGTCATCGCTATTTAAATCCAGCCATTTTGGTCCATGGGTTCGGGTAGCTGCCATAAAACTTCTTTCTTTATATGAGTATTACTCTGTACCTATTATAGCTGCGGGTCTGAAATTTTGCCAAAAGTAGTTTAGTTTTATGGCCAAAGTTTCTGCAAAATTTGGTTGGTCTGTTGCAGAGGGTTCGAGTAGCTGCCATACAGCTTCTTATTTTATATGAGCATTACTCTATACCTATTGAAGCTGTATGTTTGAAATTTTACCAAAAGTAATTAACCGGATGATATAATGTATTTGTTTCGGTCATACGGGTATCCCAGAGTTGACACAGTCTACTCTACTACTCTTTTCCTCGTTTTTATACCCGTATGACTATATAGTCCAAGGGTATAATAAATTTGCCATTACGTTTGTGACGCAGAGAAGGAGGGGGGGTAGATATACACTCAAGTGTATGGATCGGATCAGAATCGAAAAATAAATCGATTTAGCTATGTATGTCCGTCCGTCTGTCCGTCTGTCCGTGTGTCCGTCCGTCCGTCATCACGATAACTCAAAAAGTAAAGGAGCTAGGATTATGAAATTTTCACAAATTCGTTTTTATGCAAAAAACGGAATCGAGTTTTAAATTCAGCCATTTTGGTCCACGGGTTCGAGTACCTGCCATACAACTTCTAATTTTATATGAGCATTACTCAATACCTATGGAAGCTGCGTGTCTGAAATTTTGCCAAAAGTAGTTTAGTATAATGGCCAAATTTACTGCAAAATTTGGTTGATCTACTGCAGAGGGTTCGAGTAGCTGCCATACAACTCCTTCTTTTATATGAGCTTTACACTACACCTGATTAAGCTGGGTGTCTGAAATTTTGCAAAAAATAGTTTAGTGTAATATCCAAAGTTACTGCAAAATTTAGTTGGTCTACTGCTGAGGGTTCGAGTAGCTGCCATACAACTCCTTCTTTCATATGAGGATTACACTACACCAAATGAAGCTGAAAGTTTGAAATTTTGCCAAAAGTAATTAACCGGATGATATAATGTATATGTTACGGTCATACGGGTATCCCAGAGTTGACACAGTCTACTCTACTACACTCTTCCTCGTTTTTAAATATTAATGCCTTTTAATATTATGTGGTTAGAATTTATGTTTTTTTTTTTGTTGTAAAATAGAGTTCGGAGTTCGGAATAAAGTAGAGTACAGTAACATTTTGTAACATAAAAAACTAAATTAAATAAAACGAGGAAGAGTGTAATAGAGTAGACTGTGTCAACTCTGGGATACCCGTATGACCGTTATATAAACATTACATCATTATTATTATAAACATTAATTACTTTTGGCAAAATTTCAAACATACCAGCTTTATTAGGTGTAGTGTAATGCTCATATAAAAGAAGGAGTTGTATGGCAGCTACTCGAACCCTCTGCAGTAGACCAACCAAATTTTGTAGTAACTTTGGCCATTATACTAAACTACTTTTGGCAAAATTTCAGACACGCAGCTTCCATAGGTATAGAGTAATGCTCATATAAAATTAGAAGTTGTATGGCAGGTTCTCAAACCCATGGACCAAAATGGCTGAATTTAAAACTCGATTCCGTTTTTTGCATAAAAACGAATTTGTGAAAATTTCATAATCGTAGCTCCTTTACTTTTTGAGTTATCGTGATGACGGACGGACTGACGGACGGACTGACGAACGGACGGACGGACTGATGGACGGACGGACGGACATACATAGCTAAATCGATTTATTTTTCGATTCTGATCCGATCCATACACTTGAGTCTATATCTACCCCCCCTCCTTCTCTGCGTCACAAACGTAATGGCAAATTTATTATACCCTTGGACTATATAGTCATACGGGTATAAAAATTTGTAAAGAAAATATTAAGAAATAACAAGAGAGCAAAATAAAAATCAAAATATAGGTTAAAAATATGAAAAAGAAACTGTAAATTGATGTTAAATATTTGCATTATCATTAGAAGAAAACAGGCCACCAATATTCTCAGAGTAGATAAATCAAATACAACATACTGCAAAAGCAGAGTGAAAAATTAACACAATTATATTAATGATAAAAAGTTTTTCAAATGAATATAAAAGTTGTGACTAGACGTTCGGAATTGAAATTGAGAAATTTTAAAATAAATTTTTACATTAAAAACGAAAAAGCTATATTGCCAAAGGATGTGCCATATTTTTAATCATATTTTAATTTCAACATAAATATTAATTAACTAAATTTTTGAAATACAACGTATCTAGCGTACATACACCTTTCTCTGTATCTAAAAAAACAAACTTCGCTACTATATGATTTAGGTTCCGATTTTGCTAATTTTAGATGTATCGTCCTTTTGTTCTATCTCAGCATTTAAAACATAACATTCCGTTAATGGATTATAGCATTAAATAAGGTAAATTTATCAAGCTGGGTTCGGATATACTCCTTTTCCAGTGCTGGTCACCAGCCTAATGATCCGTTGGTAAGAATGGGCGTACTATAGCAGTGTACATCCACAAATCCAGTCTTGGTTTTCATCCATATCTTTTACCTAACATTTTCTTATATGAATACAGGGCTACACGACTTCAGTTTCGGGCTAAGTACCACTCCTAGGTATTCAACACTGCAGTTTAAATTAATTCATGTATCATCCAGTCTTACCTTGGTGAATTCCGGGATCTTTATCCTGTTTGTGAATAGCATTAATTCTTTTTTGTCCGGGTTGATGCGGAGTCTACTACTATTTTACCCTTCTGAAAGCTGTCTCCATAATTACACTATATACGTCAAGAAATCTTCCAGGCAGTAATACAGCTGGATCATCTGCGTTCGGGAAGGCTTAAATTCCTTAATCGTGAAATTCTTCCAGTATTCCATTAAATACTAGCACCCCACGCTGGGGTGTGCCTTTACTTATAGTTATCAACTTCCGGCTGGATTTCTCTTGATTGCAACATATTAATAATCCACAGGCTAAGGGTAATTTTTACCCCCAGTTCTTCCAATGAATTCTGTATGGTCGCTACGTGCACATTGTTGGAGGCTCCTTCTAAAAACTTAGCTAAGTCTTACTGCGAGTCTCTAGTGCTTTCAATAGATTCCTAGAAAACTATCCGAGCTTAGAAATATGAAAGTATCACCGTTACTTTAGCCTACCTAAATAAATAGGCTCCAATATTGTATTACATCCCTTGGATGTTTGGCTATTTGGCCTTTTCCAAATTAAACCAATCCCCATACTTAAATGTCTGTCTAAATTTATTATCTGCAAGATATTTTAATTTGTTAGATGAACACACAATTTTTTTTTATTTTTATTTTATCTAATAGTATATATATATATGTAAACAATATACCTAATATGTACACAAAAAAAAACACTGTACTTATACAATAATGAAAATTTATTTAGTCTGGAAAGTTGACTTCAATTAGAAAATTTGTTGGCTGCAACCAATAAAAAACGTAAAAGTTTTTATTTTGTTTGTCGGATTATATTTTTATATGTCTTAATTTGCAGGTGCTAATGAAAAATTATGAGATCCCAAAAGATAAAATTGTAAAAAATAAAAAAAAAATAAAATAGATTTTCTAACTAAAGTAAAAGGGTTTTTCTTTTTGTTCCTTTGTTTGTTGTAGAGAATCTGTTGTTGTAATTGTAATTGTGCCAATTACAGTTTTATTACATTTTATTAGGATTTGGTGTAATATTTATTAAGGACAATATAAATTATCAAAATGGCAGATAAAATTGACTTTTTGTAATTTTTTTTATTTATTTTTTGCTCTAAGATTAATTTTTTAATCCCATGAGACTTGAAGAGCATATTTTTCATTTAACCTGAAGAATGGGTTTAATGAAGAATCCATTTAAGAGAGAATGGGTCAAAAGAAAATTTATGTATTTTACAAACTGAATAATGGGAAATATTTGAGAAATTATAATAAACAACAAACAAAAAAAATCTTAATATACAAATGTATAAGTACGTAATAATAGGTATCTATATAAATATTTTTAAAAAGAGAAAGTTTGGGAAATTACAGAAAATTGGATTACGTTTAAAGGAAAATATTCATTCATTAATGATAATTAGAATTTATTGACAATAAGTTTAATTACTTTTCAGGATATTTTTTTTTAGATTTAGTATTACATGCATTAGTAAAAGAAAAGTATTGTAATCGATGTAAAATTAATTTCAAAAATTTAAATATGGTTTCAAGAATGTTTGAATGGGTAGATATTAGGCATTCTGAGCCATTTTAAATAAAGCAGCTATTGAATTATGAATTTTTGTTTCATGTCAAATATACCCTATTTGGAATGGAACACTGTTAACTAAGAGCAGCAAAACTAGGGGAATTCAACGCACGTGTAATATTAACCATATAATATGGAAATAAAACCTCGCGTACATTTCAAAATAAACCTCAACAAACATTCATGTATTTACAAACAAATGCTTAAGATTTAACTGCAAGGTTTGGTCGTCTTTTCAAAAAAAAAAAGCGGCGAAGTCAATAAAAAAATCGAAAACAGTTTGTAGTTTTGCGGTTGTAAAGACGGCAATTTGGATAAATGGTCACTCGATGAAAAATCCGTCAAAATATTTGGTCAACCAACTCTAGAATAGAAACACCTAGTATCGGAATCCTTGGCAAGGAAAATTTTACGTTCAAACAGAAGAAAATACACTAAGGACAGGTACAGGATATGTGTACACTTTGATACAAGTTCGTAGAAATTCAAATATAAGAAAACTGTAAAAAAAACATAATAAATAGGAAAGTAATTTGTATATAGAATTAATTTCCACGGTAAAAGAAATTTTGTAACACCTTTATTTGGAAAAACATACGTACCGATTTTATAGGAAAACCTAAATACTGCAAGTAAAATTAGGATTATTGTATCCAGTAAGGAGCAAAATCAAAATCTCCAGGAAAACAAAAATTAGGATCTTCAATGCTTGTGTAAAGAAAAAATTTACTATGCTTATGTATGGTAGTGAAACATGACTAATACCTCACTGGCAGAATAAACGACGAAGATCTATGGATGATTACAGGAAAAAGGCCGTTACTGTGTTGGAGAGATCATAAAACATAAATCGGAAGGCGCTGATAAGATAATACCTACAGATGCTTAGTACTAAATGGAACCGACCCATGCAACTTCAAATGGGAGATTGCGTAAAAATATCATCAGGAAAACGTGTGCGATGTTAAATGGAAGCCCTGTGCTCTCTCGTGATGTAGCATGAAAAAAAAAACAGCAAGAATATATAAAAAAACTCCAACTTTTAAGTACACCCTTAAAAATAGCTTACAAAAATTTTATTGCCATTTTTATGACTTATTTGAATTTTTTTTCTTGTTTTAGTTTTTATTAAAGAATTTTATTCGATTGACGGCGTTGTGGTTAGGACGTAGACGTTTCAATCGAACGGTCTCGGGTTCAGAACGGTCGGAAAATATCTAATATCAAAATGTAATTTTCAATTTATATCAATAATAGTTTATCATACAAAATTTGTAGAACTGCCACAACTAAAAACGACAGTCTGAATCACTCACTTATCACATTGTATATAGAAGGGGACTGTTCATAAATAAATTAGAGAGTTAGGGAGTAGGGTGTTTCAAACCACGTGAGTTCGACTTTTGAATCCTGAAATATGGGAAAGTCATAAAATAAAAAAAGTTTAATATAATTTCATTTGATATTTGGATATAAATATTTAAAATAGCTTAATATTGGCCACTTATACTTTTAGTCAAAACGGAAAAATCATCATCTAAAATTAATTTAAATATTATTCCTCCAATCGAAATTCAAAGACCAAAATACATTTTATAACTGAATTTCTATTAAAACTTCAATTTTAAAAGCTAATAAAAATTTATTAAAGATTCTCTGAAATTTTTTAAATTATTTCCTATTTTAACAGAAAAAAAAACTTTTATACATATCTACTCATCATTTCAGTATCAATTTCATTGTAACAAAATCGAGTTATATTACAAAATTGAATATCCTTTTCTTAAACTTAAAAAAAAAAAAAAATAAAAAAAAATTAATCTAATTCTATTTTTCACATCCTGCATCTTAAGATATTGTCATCATCACAGTTAATATAGAAAATTTAATTTATTAAAAAATAAAATTATAAATGACGCTTTGGAAAATTTTCTCTATAACCGGAATTATATTTACCGGAAATACTAAAAATTATATTTGTTTGTTTGTGTTTTTTTTTGCATCTTTTCTCT
This sequence comes from Dolichopus griseipennis, assembly GCA_963082915.1. Taxonomy (NCBI): domain Eukaryota; kingdom Metazoa; phylum Arthropoda; class Insecta; order Diptera; family Dolichopodidae; genus Dolichopus; species Dolichopus griseipennis. The sequence continues at coordinate 66,849,065 of OY720444.1, read as the reverse complement.
TATTTTCACTTTAATTCCGTTCTTCTCTAAAACAGCATAGAGAGAATCTTAAAACGGAAACATCATGCTGTCTTGTTGATGTCAACCTAAAACTGTACAAATACAGAAATATTTAAAGGAACTAAAAAATAAAATGGTTAAAATGAACATTAGAGATAGAGAATTTATAAAGAATTAGATTATAAGAAGACATAGAAGTGAGAAAAATTATAGGTGCAGTGATTTTAAAAAGTAAGGTTAAATTATAAATCTGAACTGAAGAAAAATTTCTTGGTATTTATTTGCAAAATTTTTGTTATACGGCTTTAAATTTTATTTTTCTTTTGATAAGCACCCTGTACCCGAACCGTTTTAGTATATGTAATGTTGTATACGTCTTCGAAAAGAGTTCTGTGTATGGCTTTGTTCAGCAGTATCAAGGATCTATATTATAGAAATTTTGGTGGTACAAGTCTTAGAGTAATTTGTTGTTTTGCATTTATAAAGATCATTTCGAAGCTGTGAACAACTTTGCCGCCAACTCGGATCATTAAAATATTTTATCACATAATCTAAGGTAATTCTTACGAAAACGTTACAATTAACGGTTCCCTGATCTGCGAAAATGTAAAGTTATTTCTGCATTTGCGTTAGGGTTTTAGAGAATGAATAGTTTGAATGAAAATGTCTTTCCTAATGGTCGAGAAAAATGTTTGGAGTTGTTTATTATGTAAATAGCCTATATTTGTGAACTACCTTGCTACGAATGCTGATAACTCTTAAAGAAATCTTCCGATTGAATTATTTTTAAATTTTCTTTAAATTTTACTTCTCTATTTGGATTGTAATACAAAACAGTTTTTAGCTGCCTTTTTTAAATAATGTTGGTCTTAACCCTGGATCTCCAGATAGGAGAGCTTCTTGTCAAGAGATTTTTGTCCTTTAAAAACCTAACGTAGGTTTCCTTGATATTTCTGCCATCAGCAACATTTGAGTATAATATTTCTAACATTTTAAAAATTTTGTATCAATTTTATTTACAAATATTGCATTAATTCAAAACACAACGGCAACACCTATTGCCACTACAGAAACACTAATCGGCGTATAACATAATATTATAATATAACATATGGTAACATATTTGTGGAATCAGGAATTATAACAAAACCTTTAGACAGTTTTGAAATATGCTGATGTGATCCTATGCATTGACAACATGAACTGAATCATCAGAATCACTCATATTTATATTAATGTTCTAATGTGTACATATGTGTACATATGTGTACTTTATTTTGCTAGCCACTGTAATAAAATTAGTTTGAGAGAAAATCTATGTTCAAAATTTTTTGTCACCAATTCAACAAATATTTACTTCCTTTTCCATTTTCAATTTAAAGGAAGAGAAGTCCTCGTCTCAGCGAACATGTCAGAATTTTCATGTTCATATGATATATATATATATATATATATATATATATATTGTATATTTGTATTGGCTTTTAAGTGTGCGAATATTGGTATAATAATGCAATCCTTAACATGATTGCTGCTCTTTAAAAATGAAAATAAAAAAACATGATAAAACAAACAAATAAACATGAAATATAAATTAAGCACATATTTATGTATGCAAATATGTTTGCATTTATTGCATGTATGCATTTAAAAATCATTTAAAATTAAAATAAAACAAGTGATGAAAAAACAAAGGGTTTTTAAAAAAACATATTTTCAATATTATATAGTGTTTCAAACTGAGTTTAATTTTGGGAATATATGCACTGGTTCCTAAGTTACTTATTTATAAAAATGGGAAATTTTTATGTCCTAATAGCCCTTCAAGCAAACTTATGGTAATTTTCGAGGAAAAAAAACCCACCGTTAAAAATTTTTAACTTTTAGAAATTAAATAGAGACTTCCTCTAAAATTTGTAGGTTTTCTTAAAATTTTATGATTTAGGCAAAAAGTCTTAATAAAATTAAGAGACACAATGTTAAGGATCCCCTTCGACCCCCTTAACACATGCTTAGACTTTAAATTTTTTATACTCGTATTACTAAAACAAATCTGGTTACAGGAGCATAAAAATAGCAGAATTTAAATTTTCGTCCCTTTACAGCTCTTTAACAAGAGGCGTGACAAAATAAAATTCCTAACCGGCACCTACAAATTTCTGACGATCTAACATCTTCCAAAGTTTTAAGTTTCTAACTTGAGCCATTCAAAAGCTAGAAGGGCCAAAAAATTTGAAAAATTAGTTTTGCATAACGGTAAATTGTAGCACCGTATTTCAGATTAAAAATAAACTTAATAGAACTCTTGTTATAAAAATTTGAATATATTGCATACTTTGGGGGCTGCAGCTCCGTAACAGATGAAATTATAAACGAAATGAAATTATTTTTTTCGCAGTAACTACCCGTACTTACGAGTAAAATCTTCTCTCTATTTCAAATTGTGTAAAAATTTTTGTAAATATAAGGACAGACAGACAGACAGACGGACGGACAGAGTGAAACTATATAGGCAGATTTTTAAAAAATCTTTTGAAAATGTGCTAAAAATAAAAAAGATATTTATGAAATATCTTAAAAAAATATTTCCCCATCATTAGATTCGCATTAATTTTTTGTGTCCTCCTCTTGTGTTTAAATAGAAGAATTCATTTAGCTTTGAATATGTTACAATTTCATCCTTCACGGATCTTGACTTAATTTTTTCTTCTTCTTTTTCTACTTATATGTAAAACAAATATTTTAATTTTGTTTTGTGTCACATTCTAATTATATTTTGCCGTTTTACATGCTTATTTTTGCAATGAAAAGAGCCCATTTATTTATAAAATTTATCGATTTTTTTAGAAATGGCAGATATATATTCATAGATTTGCAAAATCCACTAAGACAAAAAATGATTCAGTTCAAAAAGATAAACTGGGTCTACTGAGATCTTAAATCTTTCGCTGGTGATGCCGCTGGATGATGGGTTGGTCTATCTCTAGGGTATTAGTCCTTGCAAGACTATGGTCTATAGATTAACCTTCCAAGGAGTATACATGATCTAGCAAAAATAATCAACACTTTTAATCATGTTGACATTAAAACTAAAATGATAAAACGACTGATTTTCAAAGCTTTTCCTATAGGTACATGCTTTTCAAAAGTCGTCATAAAATAATTACTAATAGAGTTTTTAAAATGGGAAACCTGATAATAGTAAAAATGGTGACTAACACTGGTAGCTATTTTAACAGCTTGTTATATTAATTACGGAGGATGTTTTACAGAAAGACAATATATACTATGGCCGAAGGAACAATTGTTCGGTTCTCAGCCAACATTAATTTCCAGAATCACTTAATTCGGCTCGTACTAGAATTATTGAAGAACAAAATTTTTCACTGGTTTGGTTTAACAGGAGTTAGAAATTTTTATAACTTCAGTGCAATTAATAGAATTTTTATTATTCGTGCGAAATGGAGTTGTTAGATTGAATAGAAGAAATGCGTATAGAACCACGTAAATAGTATTTTCCCTTAGAGTTTTAATCACTCTTAAACTATTAATAACACAATTCGGGTTGAAGAGATAATGAAGTTTTTAAAAAATAGAATATAGAATAAAATGAAATCAAAGAAAAATTTTTAAGCTAAGAATGCCCTAAAACTTTACTTCTAAATTATATCATAGATATGCAAGTTCGGCGGCATGTCTATGACTCATTTGGCAAATGCTACTTCAATTCATCTAAAATCAGGGTAATAAATGGTGTAGAAAACAGAACTCCTTGTACCAAATTCAAAGATTCTTATATTTATGGATTTCTGTAGTCAGGCATTTTTCCTTTGGCAAATTCAAAAGTTTCCAGAATTCGACTCCATACTCCGCTTTTGTAATTTCTGCATTTATTTCTCTCATTAGAACTTATAAGTTACTGAATAAGTTAAAAGAAAAATTTTGATTTATCTTGCTTACGTTTAAGGTAAGGAGCTTAATATAGTGGTTAATATAATACATGAGGTGACAATGATCAAGAAAACATTATATGCATGTCCATATTGAACTTGTTTCCTTTTGACACTTTGGTACGTAACAGTTATACACTTTGGTACGTAGTGAATATACACTTTTACCTATTTTTAGTGTACATTTTTAAAAGCCAAAAGGTCATGATTATTTGAGTAGCTAAATATAACGGTAAAAAAGAATAAAATAAAAAATAATTATAAATATCTTATCTGTGCTATGCTTCAGTAGCTGTACTAATTTAACAACAGATCCAATACAACAAATATACAACTCTATACTTGTTTTTAAAACACTGTTTCTCTCTCTCTCTCTCTTCCTCTCTTTTACATTCATTTTCTCTTTTTCTGACAATTAAACATTTTTATTTTTGTTTATTCTAGATTTGATGGAATGATCGTGTTCAAGTGTTTATGTTGGTTACTATACTAACCACAGTATTAAGTGGTAGACATCTAAAACAAACCCAAAATAATACATCTATATCTATATATATAAAAGAGAAAGTTTGTTTATTTGTTTGTTTGTTTGTATGTAACGAGTTGGCTCCTAAACTGCCCAGTCGATTTTCATGAAAATTTGTATATAGAGGTTTTTGAGTACGGAAAGAAATCGTGGCCCAAAAATTTTACTCTAACGGACCGACAAGTTGGGGCTGTGGTGCAAGTTTTTAAACTTTTTTGTTCTTAAGTGAAAACGGTTTGACCGATTGACTTCAAATTTTGTATACGTGATGCTCTTTGAGAATTGAGTTGACACTATTAACAGTTTTGGAATTTGTTAACCCATGTCGGGCCGACGGTTGGTCAAAAAAAATTTTGGGTCCAAATTTTGTCCGATTTTACGAAATTCTGCTTTGGCTAAAAAAAGACAAAAAAAAAAATATGGTTGTTGAGTTCCATTAACTCATTGCGGGCCAACAGCTTTTTATAGGTTTTTCAATACTTTACTCTAAATTAGAAACGGTTCGACCGATTTTCTTTATATTTTTTCTATTTCACAGCTCAGCTGTGAGAATTGAGTTAACTCTTTTAACAGACTTGGAATTGGTTAACCCTTGCCGGCCCAACGATTGGCAAAAAAAGATTTGGAAACAAATTACGTCCAATTTTGAGCAATACTGCTTTGCCTAAAAAGAAAGTTAAGTTCCATTAACCCATTGGGGCACAGTGGCTTTAGATTTTTGCGTTACTTAACTCTAAATTAGAAACGATTTGACCGGTTGACTTCAAATTTTATACGCGTGAAGCAACTTGAAAATGGAGTTGATTCTGTTAACAGTCAGTCCTACGATTGGTCAAAAAAAATGTTTGGAAGTAAATTACGTCATATTTTGGAAAGTAGTTTGTACTGCTTTGAATTATAGAAAGTTTCAAAAATTACTAGAATAATCCTAGAAAAATCGTTTTAAAAAAATTGCTTTCATACATTTTAAAATTTAAATGTGTAAACCGTGTGTAATTTTTGTGTTAACTTTTTGCAGTAACATCAACTTCAATTAAACCTCCGTTGAGAGGCATAGCAACGCGCACCGTGTATTAGCTAGTATATTATATTTATATATACTTTTGTATCTTTTTTTTTCTTCTTATTTTATGAATTCCTTTTGGCTATTTCACAAAATAAATGTTGTTTATTTCTGGTTTATCCCAATCCTTGTTTTTTCATAATTGGAAAAAAAACCAACAAATGAAAACTCCATGTTCTTTCACCTTAAGAAACTACTTGGAAATGTTTTCATATTTCATAACGTTAAGTGATAACTGTAACAATCATTGTACATTATTACTTTTATAATTTACAATTTTGTATTTATATGTTCCAGTATTTTTTACAAATTGTATATCAAGGATTTTGTTAATGTGATCAAAACATGATTACATAACTTTAAGCATTTCAAAAGAAAATGCAGTCAAACTTTCCTAATCGAAACCTGTATAACTCAAAGTTCTCTTCAAATCGAACTATTTTTATTTACTTAACATTTTCGAAAATTTGTTTAATTATTTTAGTCACTTTTAACTTGAACATCTTTTTAACTCGAACTTTTCTCGATATGACTCTATCAGTAATGAATAATCAGGAACCGATTTCTATACATCCACTCCTAAGTAAGAAAAAAAGATTACCCTTTTATTAAAGGGCTTATAAGGAAGGCAACGTTTTCTGTAAGGAAATCAACATTTTAAACTCATTAAAAAATTTAATAAAATTAAATTAATAAAATGCTTCCGTTCTTCATAGGCTTCAGGCTTCACTGGAAAGCAAAGCCAATGAAATTAAAAAAATAAAATTTATTGACAACACAATAGTAAGCTGGGAAAACCTAATTAAGAATAAAAAACTCCAATGCACAAGATTTCAGAGATTTGCCGACTCCGCAGCAAATAGCTATATGTAATTTCGTTGCGTCAACTGCAGAGAAAACCACATTCCTGCGGAATCATAAAAAACAAAACGTAAAAATAAATCAGAGATGCATTTTAAAACACATTATTTTACATGGGATCCTTCCTTCTCCCTGGTACAATTTGCCCCATCTGGGAAGCCGTTCTTTATTTTGGAAAAAAAGCATTCACACCAAATTTTATTAAAATCGGTTGGGATTTTGATGCATTATTAGAACCGAAACTCCTGCAGGCTCAGAATCAATTTATGAAAGCTACTGTTCATTGGTAACCACCATAAGTTTATGTACTAAGTTTAAGTTAATTTCGACGATAATAACACGAGATTTTTCGAAAAATTTTGTATATTTGTATTGGAGCCTCCCAATCTCGTGGTCCGATTTACACCATCTACGAACTTATCTTTTTGACGAATAAAGCATTTATTCAAAATTTCAACTGAGACGGTTGAAATTTACGCAAGTTATCGTGTTCACAGACACATATTGAAATTTTGCAATTTGGAATTTTAAAATTAAGGATTTTGTAATTTAAGATTTTGAAATTTGGGGATTTTGAAAATTATGATTTTTAAGTATTATCCATGTTGACTTTACATCATTATACATTAAAGACAGTAAGAGCTATAGTTTCTTGAAATAGCTTCCAAAAATTTTTTATAGCAATTAATTTTTTTTAAATCCAGGAGCTTGTTGTAGTTTTCTGAAATAGATTAGAAGCATTAGGTGCACACTAATTTATTCTCCGGTTATTGAAGTCTTTCAGTATATCTTTTGATAATTATGACTAACATTTATTTTACTAAAGAGACATTTAGATCTTTCCTTAAAAAAAAGTTTATTTTCTTTTTACTATATTAGAACTCTAGGCTAACAAGGGATTTTTATATTCAAATTAAATGAAGATTTGGGGGCAAAGAATTAAAAAAAATATAATAATAATAAGGTAAGAAACGAAACTCAGTCTGTTATTTTTAAAAAGATGCTAATTTTAACATGGACCAGTACCATTAGAGAGTAGAATATAAGATGATGAGTACATGTGCCACATTTAAATATTTCTTACAGTAAATATGTTACTGTAACCAGTTCTAAACCCCCTACAGAAATTATTGACTCGATATGGAATTATAGTCTATGTATAGTATGCTTGGAGCCTTTTAATAATGGTCTGAAACTGTTTAGATGTACTGTTTAGAGGAATGATCTTCGGGTGAGCTAATTCACATTTGACTATTATACTCCATCTAAGTTCAGGCATAAGCCTTATAGATATTGGGTAGATTTATTTCTCAAACTTTTAAAACTATAATTTAGGTAAGTTATTTTTTTAGAAGTTATTTCGCGAAGCCAGGTTCAGGGTTCAGTAAACAGTAAATGATAAATAAATATAATAAAAAAAAAAAAAAACTAATATGACTATTTTGTTAATTTCTTCTTTTCTTCAAACTTAATAAACTTTCTCTTCAGGTATAATTTTAATAGCGTTCTTAAGTTGTTTAAAATTGTTTAATTTTTTTTTTTTATATTTGTTTTATTTTTTCATCTAGACTAAATTAACTAAAAAAAATTTTATTTCAGACTTCTTAGAGAGTTCTTACAATTTTCCAGGTTTCATCATTTTCAAAAAGAAAACACAAAATAAATAGAATTTTATCTAGTAAAGTAAAAACTAACTTTTTCATTTCATTGAAAAATTTAAAAGTCAACAAAATTTTTTTTTTTAAATTAAATGTGAAAATGTACAGAAAGGTTAATGTCCAATTTTAATGTTGAGTTTTGTTTTTTTCTAAATAATTTTTTTTCAAATTTTCGAAAATGAAAAAAAAATTTCCACAAAAAAACAAAAAATAGCATTTTCCGACTTCTTATTTATTTTTAAGTTTGAAAATTTTTATTTTGTCGGAATCACAACAATAAAAAAAAAACAATAAAAAAAAAAAAAATTCGCCCAGACAGACAGTTTTGCACTTCAAAATAAAAGAAAAATATTAAAATTGTAATGAAGTTGTAGTAGTAGTTGTTGTATGAGTAGTAGTAGTAGTTGTGTGATTAAGGAAATTAAAAAAAAAATACTGGAAAAACTTTAAGTTCTGACAGACTCTGAATAACTGAAAAGAATTACAAATGAGTAGATACTTTTATTTGTTTTACACAGTGTTTATTTACCCTTTGAGAGGGGGCAATTTAACGATATCACCGACTAACACACCTTTCACCGCCAACTTTTAATTCCTATTTTGAATTATTCATTCGTTTTTAAGTATTTGAATTCATTAAGAAGCCATCAATAAAACGTGAAAATGTAAAAACTGAATTTTTAACATTTGCATTTGGTTAAAGATGATATTGCAAGAAAATTTATTCAAAAAAAAAATCAAGTCATATAACAACGCTATGATAAAAGTCCCGATGTCGAAAATTCCTCAAAAACATATAGCTTAAAAGAGTAGCAAAAAGGCCACGGCAGATTATAAATCCGAAAAGCGAACCAAAAATTCCTTTGAAACATGTGACACAATTCCCAAATATATTTTCAAACATGTGATTAAATTTAAAAGAAATAAAGCCAAAATTGGCGAACAAACTCGACTCGAACTCGAATTTTATTTTTATTAATGAATAAATTTTCGAAATTCTAGTCAGAGCTTTATAACTTAAGTCCGTTAACATAAGAATGTATCACTTTTAATGCATAAATTCTCACACAATATATGCATTAATGATTTTCGAAGTCAAAGTAAATCGAAGTTCAGAACGCAGAAATAAATTAAATAGGAAAAGTTTAAAATATTCTTGAATTTTTTAAATTTAACTCTATAGATTAAATTAACACTCTAAGATATACTTGTGAGGCCTTGCTAGATGTGTGAGAGGTAAACGATTCACCACCTAAATTTATCCCAAACTATATTTAAGGATATTATGAAAACATGGCGGAACAATCTTGAAGTAAATTTCAAGTTTATATATTTATTAATTTCGAAGATATGCTTGTCAGATTTTGGAAGTTGTGTCTGAGTTTTTATCTGAGCCATAATTTCATTCATTATTCCCAAATCTAATAGAAATAATATAAGCGGAATAGAACACCCATGTACCAAATATCAAGTTAATATCTGTATTAATTAGCAAAATTTATGTCTTAGGTGATGTGTTGAAAGTAACCGAACCATCATTCCAATTCATTCTAAACTTCAGGAACACAAGGGAAACCGTAAGAAATATATTTCCACCAACCTTGAAGTTTCTATCTTTTTTACTCCCCGAGATATTCTCGTTTGCCTTGGTTCGAGGAGAAGCTTCCAGAATCCAAACTCCATGGTCCGACCTCATCCGATTTTCTATAACCACCTTACTTTCGTTATAAGTAACCTACAGTATAAATTTCATCAAAATTAATTATTGCGGACGGACGGATGAATACCGCTAAATCTGCCAAGGAGGTGGTGCTGAGCAAAAGTATATATATACTTTTCTATTTCTAGCTTGCTCTATTTTGGTTAGCACCAACACCGCACCAAAGTTAATTTACCCCTATACCTATATTAGGTGTAGAGAACCCTAACATAAAAAAATAACTCTAAAACGAATCAAAACTAGATTGCTTCAAGTAAGCATCAAACGTCGTCGCTAAACTGTTTAACTTTGAAAATTACATCAACTTCATTGATTGAAATTCAAAGTTTTGAATCCTATTGAAATTAAATTTCCATCTATTTGGAAAGGTTATACTTCTCGGTTTGATTTTTAAATAATTTTTCAGGATTATTTAAATATTTCAATCAAAAAATATGGTTCATTGATCTAAAATAATATACAGTTACGATTTTAAATGGAATTTAAAATATCGAATATTTAAAAATAGTTGGGAAAGCAGGAAAAACCGTAGGAAAACTCCTGTATAAAATTTTAATAATTTCCTTAATATTTTTTTTTTATTTTCTAATAAAATTCGAAACTCCTCTTGTTTGAAGGCAAATTTCGAATTGAGAATTTTTTTTTTAATTTATTTTCCTTCTAAAATAACAGTAAAAAAATAAAACAATTGCAAATTTTCTTTTTCAAAAGCTTAAACTTTTTTTCCGAATGCATATATTGATTTTTGAATCAAAAAAAAAAAAAAAAATAAAGAAATTTACAAATTGTTATTTTTCTTTTTTTTAGGCTTTAGATATTTTTTCGTGGAAAATTAAATTCCTTGTATGTTAACTCAAACTATAAACTGATATCTAGGCTTTATAATTCAATAAAACTTTTAACAAACTGTATTCATCAAAATATGCATATAAAATATTTGGAAGAGTTTCTGAATAATATAAAGGTTGATTCATACTTCACTGGTACAGCGACGACACCAGGTGACGGCACCGCGACTGCATCTTAATGAATACAAGATGACGACATTTGGATTCTAGTTGAAACGTTACCGTACTGAGTTTTTATTGGAAACCACATTCTTCAAATGGCGAATTTTTTTTATTCCTGATCTTTTAGATAATTTATAAGCTGCATTTCCGTTATTATATTAAAACTACACGTTGTTACAGGTAACGCCGGGACGACGTTTTGCTAACCAAAATATAATATCCATGGGAACGATATTTATATAACGTTAAGCTGTCCGTATGTTGACGTTGTTTCCAATCAATGTGAAAGAATTCATATAAGAAATGCATAGAAAAATTAAAATTACGGTACGGCATCGTCAAGGTGTGTGAATCAATTTTTACTAGGTATTCTTGTTATATTTTTTTATATTGGAATTTTTATTTTGGAAAGACAAGCAGCAATTAGTGGCGACTTCCCAAGAAGCATTTTAAGAAAAACTTTGACAAGCTGATTAGAATTTATATTAGACTTCTTTTTAAATTATCTCTATAAATTGGAATTACTAAGCAAATAAAACTCATGCAGCTGCGAAATGAATTATAAAAAATGAAATGGGATAATAGACAGGATATTTTACGGAAACAGCTTTTCCGACCAACATTATTGAGACAATTAAAACTACATATTGTCTACTCTTATATTATTCTAATAGGGACCAAACAAGATAATCAAAGAGTTGCTATCATATGTGAAGCGTACTTCATTAAAGATTCAAAACTACCGAACTGCAGAAATTTTTGAGGAATAGTAGAAAATACTACTCCAGGACGACTCTTACAATATATAAAATTGACATTGGGCTAAGACTAGGACGTAACCCTCATACATTTATAGAAGCATATTACCGCTTTATAGAATTGTATCTACTAGGTTATTCGAAATTCTTAAAAAGACATTAACTTCCGGTCACATATTTGTTTAATAGATGTTAAATGATTTTAGTAGACTTCGAACAATAGCAACCAACATAGTCAAATGTAGCGATCTATCGATATTCGAAAATTGCTACCAATAAATATCCTTTAAATTATTATAAAAAAAACTGAATATGGCAATACTTGAAACTTCCAGGTTTTCTGTTTATGCATGGAATTTCTTATGATTAAAAATAACAAAACCTTTTTTTTTCGTGAAACGGATGTTGCCTAGAAATAACGACGAATTCCATACAAACTTTTATTATATTGTTTTTAGTTTTACTTTTATTATTTTTTTTTTTTTAATATTGACTCAAATTGCATTTTTTTATTTTTTTTATTTTTTCCATGGAAAAGAAAGAAAAAGTTTTTTTTATTTTATTTTTAATTTTCCCGTTAGTTTTTTTCCTTTATTGATCAAAATCAGGTTATTTCGATAATGATGAAAAGCTTTCAGTTATTTTGATTTACCTTTATAGATTGGTTGATTTGAGTTGGTTAAAAAAATGCCAAAAAAATAAGTTTTTTTTTTTTTTTTACGGTGCACGAAAAATTTTGTGGAAAACACTCAAAAACACAGTAAAATAAGTGATGAAAATAGCCAAGGGTTTTTAATTAAGCATATTTTTAAAATTAAAAGAAAATCTCAAAATAAGTTTTGGATATTGCAAAACGTGGAAATAAATCCAAAATGGATTATTTGTATTGGATAGTTTGTAATCTAAGGCTCATTATTACATATCGTGGTGCCCTCCCTTCTACTAGTCCAATTTGGCCCATCTACCAAGCTGTTCTTTATATTGGGAAAAACTTCCTAGTTTCGTCGTGCCCGTAACCGAATTTAACAAAAATTTCTTCAACCTCTTTCTTGGTCTGCAAATACACTCTGTATAATTAAACTCAAAGCGGAATAAAAAAAATTTTTGGAAGCCCGCCTGATTATAATGTATTAATATATTCCAACCAACTTTATACAGCAAATCCCGTTATCTAAGAGGAACATTTGCGAAAAATTTCAAGTCAATCGGTCAAATCATCTATGCTCCAAATTTAACCCATGTTGATCGTTGGAAGTGGAGTGGAGATTTCTCGAAAAGTCTAATGTTTTAATACCGTCCCCGTTGTCCAAGTCGTCCCATCTACTAGCTTAACCTTACTTTTGAAAGTTGAAATTTGGGCGAGTTATCAACCAACGGAAACAGCTTTTGTTAGGACGCAACAAATTCTATTTCTTTTTTCACCGACGAGCTTAAAGTCTTCGAAGAACAGCAAAAACTATGAACAGATTTTAAACTAGTTTTTGCATAATACTTCAAAATTTCAACAGGTATTCGAGTTCCAAGTGCTTAAAAATCGGAAATATTCAATTCCCCTTACAACTCGATTCAATCACCAACAAACACATACTAAAATGTTTTCTTAAAAAACTCCTACTTATTTTTTAATATTAAACTTCTCTCAAGTTAGTAACTCAAACTTATTATTGGCCATAACTATAAATTAAAGCGTTGTATGGAAACCGCATATACAATTGAGTTACATATATTTATAAAATTCAAAAAACTGCAATTGTTTGGCATTCCTTATGGAATTTTTATTATGACAATTTTAATTAATCACTTTTTCGATTTCGTTTAACTTTGGGAGGCTGTAACTCCGTAACGAGTGAGGCTACAAGAAAAAAAGTTCTTCCATAAACTTAATTGTATTGCAATCCCTAGCCGCGGTTGAAATTTCTTTCCTCATATTTCAAGTGTTGTAAAAGTTTTGTAAACATACACGAACGACGGACAGACAGAATAAAACTATATAGGCACAAATTTTTGAAAATGTGCTTAAATAAAATAAAACCAAAAAAAGAAGAGTAAAAAATTGCAAAAATGAAAAACTCTGCACAAGGAATTTATTTAGTTAAAAAGTTGAATTTCAGTGATTTTAAAATTGAATCAGAACGGAAATGAAAATTTCTATAATCAATTGAGAGAAAATTGTATTGCAAATTGAAAAGTTTGTTTTTTGTTTTGTTTTATTATTGAATTTTTTAAAATTTTTGAATTTTAATTATTTTTGGTTTTTTATCTTTTTTTTTTTATTTTTTATTTGAAACTATAAAACAATAATTAATAAGTGGAAAAGGTTTTTTGAATATAAAAATTGCACGTACCTTTTTCTATTTATTGCGCGAAAAAGTTTATTTTATTTTGGAGTTTTGCACCAAAACATAATTGCCAATTATTATTAAAAAACCAAAATAAACTTTTTTAAAAGTTATTTAATAAATAATATTTTCAAAAAATATAAACTTTTTAAAAACACTTCAAATTTTTTTGAATTCAAGGATTTTTTACACAGTTTGATTATATTTCACGCCATTATGCAAGCCTCAAGGTACTGTTTTTTGTGCGTTAATAAGTTTCAAGGATTTGGATCTGGATGTAACTTTATTTCATTAATTTTTGGCTGTATATTAGCTTTAATTGAATACAGTTGCTGCACGTGAAATCATTTTTTGTTGCTTTTCCTTTTTGCGCCAGCTAAAAATGTTAAAAAAACGCAACTTGAGAAAATGTTTGTTCTTACCTTTGCTCTAAAGTTCCAAGGTTTAGGTTTGCTAAATTTATATGCAATATGATTAACCCTTTGTATTAACAATAATTTTTCCTTAACTCCTTAAACTTTTAATTCTCCAAGGCAAATACCGCCTTTCCAACATCATTTTTCTAATTATTGTTTTCAAAAACCAAATTGTACATTTGCATTAAAGATTAATTTTAAGGCAAGCTTAAGGAAAATAAAGGGGATATTTTTGGGCAGTCAAAGTCCAACATTATCCAAAAGAATCCCGTTCATCTATTCGTCTGTACGGAAGATAACTCAACAACTAAAAAGGGGTAAGATTCTGATATTGAAATTTAACCAGGTTGTTCGATAACCATAACTAGGCTTCATTATACAGTGTGTCTGAAATTATGGTTAAGTTCTCAATTAACAACATCGGCAGAATATAAAGGTGGCCTAGTGCAAGAGTTTAGAGGAGCTGCTACACAACATATTTTTTTTGGTAATATTGAGTCTGATCAGTTGTATATTGGAAATTTTTTTAAAAACCGGCTCGTTCGAGTATCCTATAGTTTACACACTCTCCACTCTTCCCGCGCTCGTTTTAATTAATTCTTTAAGAGCATTGACTTTAAGATAACGTGATGTTTATTATCTCTTTTACACATTCATTAATTTAATTAAAATACAAGAATTTCTTAAAGTATTTTTGGGAAGAATACTTTTAATTTACATACATTTTCTTTTATTTTAAGTTGAACAAAGAACCTTGGTAAGATTCACCACAACAAAGGATTCACTGTCGTAAACGAAAGTCAAACGGATGATATAATTATAAAAAAAATGAATAAATAAAATTCCATAAGACAAAAATAAAATTAAAAACAAAATTTTATCTATTTTTTTAATGGCGGTTATAAAACTTTAATTTTTTTTTATTTTTTGAAGTGTATTTTATTGTAATTCACAATAATTCTTCTGTTTTTATATTACTGCAATAAAAATTTTTTAAAGGGAAAATGCATTAAAAAAGCTGAGACACACTGCACTTTATTTCAAAATCCAAAAAAAATATTAAATTTTTAAATAACATTCTTAAAATTTTTTAATACAAAAGATAGAATTTATAGATTGTCGTAAATAAAATGTAATTTTATATGTTTAAGTGCTTAAAAACACCTGAAAGGGTATTAAAACCGAATATCATCTAAAAATAAAGGTGAAAAGTGTATCACTTGCTTTAAAAAATTCTTTAAATAAAGCAGTTAAATGAGAAATAGATACTAACTTATTATATAAAATGATGACCAACTTCCTAAACGCAGAAGTACAAAAGGTTAGATTCATGATGAACATAACAAAGACAAAGTCACTAAGATTAAATTCCAACAATTATAACCGCTTATAATAAACATCATAAATATTAAGGATGTGGCAAGTTGCAACAACTTAGCAGTAAGAATGGTGTTTTAACACAAGTGGAGGAGCTGAAGAAGATATTGAAACAAGTATAAAGTTAGTGAGTACGTGTTCAGCAGACTTTGGTCAATCTGCAGATCATAACAATTAAACAGAGGCACGTAAACAAGAAAATGCGGCAGCGAAATATGGATAGGTACTCAAACACTCACCAACAAGTAAGACCTAAGTATCTAAAAATAAATGCTTCCGGACAAAACAAAATATAAGATGGTATAGAAGGATAACGAATCAGGAACTATTAACCATCTTAAGGCAAGAAATCACTTTCTGGCATATAAGAATAAACAATTTGAGATAGATAGACAATACACTTCAGAAACTAACAGAAAACATTGCGCTCCCAGAGAAAAAGAGGTGGAGAAGATCAGTTGCAAAGAAAATTGAAACCTGAGGGAAAACATGGGTAGAAATTAAGCAATTGGCCTACAATAGCCTACGTTATAGAAGCTTTGTGGAAGCTCTATGCTCCTCTAGGGAGAAAAACAGGAATGAAAAACAAAAAGTCTGAACAGAAAAAGAAGTGTCTAACAAAAATTCCAAACATGAGTATTAAATATGTAAACATGTAATTAACAGCATATTTTTGATATAGCCAAGTATGCTGCCAAATTTTTTGATTTTCTGTCCCGTTGCAAAACATATTTCTATCTGTCTAATATCTATAAAGCTTATATTCGACCCAAACTTCTTACCTCGACAAAATTCAAAATCGTGCCTTACGCCTAATAGGTGACCCTGTCGAGCAAGTAACACTTGAAGTCGAAATATTGGAGGGATTTTTCTGTTTTATAGATATCTTCTAGGTAATGACACTTGCTCTATTAAACTAAAGTCAATCATGCCTCCTCTTAAACAATTCCAACATAACACCAGAGGAGCAGCACGTGCTCATTTCTACACTGTGGAATTCCGTCAACATTTTGTAAGAGAGAGCAGGTTAGATTCATTTGTTCAACTCTACTATTTAAATTCCTACATAACAAAACATACTCAATGAGGATTTACAGTTACCTCAAAATATTCTTTCTTCACAATGTAATTTAACATTTCTTGCGTTGTTGTCCAACATGAATAAGAATATCATTAAGGTGTTTATAAAGTCTAAGTCCTACTCCCCTCCTGCACATTACCATTATAGTCGTCAAACCACTTAATCAAAACTCCCATCAAACTCCTATCTATTTAGCTATTCCTCAAAATTACACATTAAATCTTTTCTAGATAATAAATATACCATTTAAACATTTTAAATAAATTTTTATATTCCTTTATACTTTTAATCTTTAAATAAATTATTCACATTATCTATACAAGATATTCTTAAATTTAATTTAACTTATCCTTCATATATACATGTATAAATTATTTATTATAGGAACGTCTTCAACATCATTTGAATATGAATTTTTACATAATATAAAAAACAACTTTAAATATTATCCCATTTCATTTTCATATATCTGTACATAACTGTACATCCCCAATCTTCAAATTTTTCATATGAAATGAAACCAACCCCAACGAGTTGTATTTGAAAAATATCCAAAAAAAAAAAAAACAAATATTTCAAAAGCCCAACTATATATATATATATATATATATATATATATATATGTATACAATATGTGAAACCTCTGCATTCATTATCCCCTGAGTAATAGACACAATTCAACTATATTGAATATTAAAACAATAAATATTGTAGTATGTTGGAAAGAGATAGATAGAAAGGGTGACGTATTTGATTAGATATTTTTACTTATTCATGTCATAACTTAAGATAAATTTATGAGATTAAATGAAGACGCAACAATACCTTAAGAATTACTTGTATTTTTTGTTTTTTTTTTTTTCTCTTTCTTTAAAATTGATGTGAATATCAGAATGATGAATGGCTTCCCACTATAGAAGGAAAACTGAAAATTGTTTTCCATTTTCATAAACAAATCTATTTTCACATTTTTATCTTTACCATAAAAAAAAAAAAAAAAATGGAGTCTTGTATTATGTTAGATCCCATATAATGTGTTATTCATATAATATTTTGTTTCTCTCGTTGTCATTATTATTGTGTTGCTGCTGTTGTTTTTAAAAAAATATTATAATGTGAAATTTGTAGGTAATGGAATGGAAGAAGTTTCTTACTTTATTTTTTTTTTTGAATTGTTTTGTTTTTTTTTTTTTTTGATGTAAAATTATTAAAAAACACACAAAAAATAAATACAAAAAAAAAAAAAAAAGAATTATTTTAAAACAAATTCTTATTTATTCTGAAAGGGTTTTCAAAATCTTAATATTCAATGTTTTCAAAAAATGGATCTTAGAACAAAGAACTTTAGTCTTTATTTTATTGTGGGAGTAAGAATCTATGTTCCTTTAGGAAGAGTTCGGTAAGTCCAACACTTATCTAACATCAAGTTTTAAGAGTTCAATAGTACAAAAACTATTAACGATTAACAGCCAACGTCAGTCGTGTATTTAAATAGCTTCCACTACTTAGGCTGCATCATAAATACATTGGTAAGTATCTATGTTCCTTTAGGAAGAGTTCGGTAAGTCCAACACTTATCTAACATCAAGTTTTAAGACTTTATTGATGAACAGCCAACATCAGTCGGGTATTTAAATAGCTTCGACTACTTAGGCTGCATCATAAATACATTTATAAGTATGTATGTTCCTTTAGGAAGAGTTCGGTAAGTCTAACACTAATTTAACAGCTAGTTTTAAGGGCTCAATAGTAAAAAAAACAATTTACTATTAACAGTCCAGGTCAGCCAGTGATAAACAACACACCACTCGAATATGTAGATAACTTCCACTGTTTAGGCTGCATCATAAATAATAGAAGCAGCATAAACACCGATAATGAAAACAGAATTAAAAAGCCAAGGGTAATGTTCTCGCTTACGGCAAAGTAAAACCGATTGGACATTAGATCAAAAGAAAAAAGTGGAGATGGATAGGACAAACACTTAGAAAGTCGCAAGAAAGCATAGCAAGGGAAGCAGGGAAGAACTGGAATGGTATCCACAAGGATTCCAAAGACGAGGCTCTTATTAATTTGCTATGATAGTGAAAACTTTGAAAGTGTTATGAATCATTCATTATATTTATAACACTATAAAAATTCTTCTAAAGCTACGTTTTCTATAGAATTTGTCCAATGCGTTTGCTGCAATATAAAACAACATGGATTATTTATCTACAAACTCTAAACTAAAAGTTCTTCATCTTATAAAGCTGCCCAATGGCTGAATTGTCATCAATTTTACTTTGGAGACTAATCGCTTACTGCAATGTAAAACTACTCTCATTATGTATTTCCAAACCTTCAACTAGAAGACCTTCACCTCTTAAAAACTTCAATAGTAACGGTTATTGCTTTAAATTGGCAAAGGCTGAGCAAACGTTTCGGCAATTATTAAATTCTATAGTTCTGCAGTTGGTACAACAAGTGTGTCCTATCCAAGATTTTAGATTACAAAGTATTTCTGCAATTGTACTAGATATTAGGTTTATTGTCTTATCATATGTCATAATCCTTCAATATTTATAGTTTGAAATGAAAGTAGCTAATATTTCTCCATTTATATCTAAAATTTCTTAAATTCTATTCCGAAATTCCTGTTGTCCTTTGTAATAAATAAAATAATATATGCTCTATTTTATGTTTTACATCTTATTGTTTATCTTCGTAAAAATTTTGTCAATTTTGTATATTTTATATATTTTATTTTTTTGCCAACATTTCATTCAGATTTTATATGTTTTATTATTTATTATTTTATTTTATTACTATTTTAGTTTTCAGACAAATGTTTGTATCATTATGTTGCATAACTTAAGAACTAAAATACCATTTATTTATTCAATAAGTAAAATAAAGATATAAGAACAATTTTGAGATAATTCAAAATATACTAATATTTCATATTGTAGAAGAAATTAAAATAGTTTTATGCTTTGTGTTGAAATTGAGATTGTCTCGACTTAATAAAAAATTTGAACTTCTGATTACTCATTACTTTTTAACTGAATTCTCCTGAACAGCTTTTCTTTACGTGTAAAATGTTCTTCTGTTAGGTTAACAAGGCTGAATATACATTTGTGCATATTAGAATAGCAGCAAACTGCTGGACATATTATCACATAATAATTAATTATATAGTCTGTGAGTTATATTATTCAATTAAAATATTTCTGTATATTATACCAGTTTTTGGAAATGCAATTAATTTGAACATGGGTGTCAGCTTATTCCATTTTTTTGCTTACGAAGAGTGTCATTCTAGACAGTAAGACTCGTTAGACTAAAGTCGATATCCTGTGCTTATCCAATGAATCCTAAAGCCTTAATGGGTATCTTTAATGGGTAATATGTACCTAAATGTACCTAAATGATATCTAAATCAAATAAAAACCAGATAAAAGTTTTTTTCCCTTTTTTTGCCGTTAGAGTCCGGGCCAATTGAAGGAAGGTCAACACTTGACCAGATTTTTACTCTGGACACCAATTACTTTGTGCATCTGTATGTTGACTTCAGTAAACAATAAAAAGTAATTTTTTTCGTGGAAGATAAATAGAAAACAGTCATATAGACTAATTTAGAAGTATTGCCGCCGAAGATATAAGAACAACTAGGGAAGAAAGTAAAATAATTAGAACTGGCTGTACCTATCTATTATAAATACCGAAAGATAGTTATTTTTGTAAAATTTAGTAGATTTTTATTTTTTACATACATACATCAAGGGTTCTTTTACATACTTTTTAAAATTTTCCATTTCAAAATATCGTGGATCTATTAAATAATAATCATCTTTCTATATTTAGGATTTATTTTCACCTTGCTATATGTGTGCCATACTTACTCCTCAGCCATTATACTGTACAAGAAGTTCGACAGCTTATTCTATTTTGAATTTTGGTTGTAGGAACTAATACTCACACGACTAAGAGCGATTAACTATACATATCCAATGATCATTTAAGTCTTTCTTTAATGTGTATATTAATTTTCTTAGCGTGTCCTAATAATGAAAAATGCTAAGGGACTCTTGCAATTCTCTACAGTTATAACGAGGCATTTATATTTATAAATAAGCTGGAAATTGAATTGTTTTAATACCAAGGCCCAAAATCACGAAACACGTTCCCTTGCGGTCATCATGTGAAAAAGCACATGACATGTTAAATCATTTACTAAATGGAGTACAGGTTAAGATTCTTCACTGATAATAAATATATTTGACTAACTCCAACCGTATACTGGAAGTTGTACTATGAAACCTAGTAGTGGCCGCTGATGAGTCAATTTAATCTTCATCAATAAAAAAAAACCAATGACCAGTTTGCGCCACTCAAAGTATTAATTAATAAATTATTATAACTCTAGACCCAACGCAACATATCAAAAATTCTTTGAAACCACGAATTCAACAACTAGGGGAATTAGAGACATCACAGTTATTTGTGCTTCGTACATTCCTTATATGAGTTTCAATACTTAAATTTATAATTTTTTTTTGTATTTTCATTTATGACATGCATTCATGTGTAATTTTATTCTTTTATCCTTGAAAAAAAAAACAATAACAACAATAAAAAAAAAAAAACAAATAAAAAATTGTGAATGAAAATAAAGAAAGAACATTTAAAAGATAAGTGCATGTCGGATTATTGTAAATGTATTTGAATTCCATTATTCTGTTTTGTTTTTGCATTCTTATTGCAGTTTTCAGTTTTTCTTTTTATATTTTGGATTTTGCATTATTCATAAAATTTATCTTTTTGCAAAAATTCTAGAACAATTTCCCGTTCTTCATTTGAAAGGTGGGGAGGTGGTCGAAGTTGAATGCATTTCAAATAGTTTTGTACAGGAAGAAACATATTATTAAGAATATTTTATTGTTTTTCATTCATTTCTTTATTGTAAAAAAAAATTATAATGATAGGAAGCCTTGAAAACTCATATATTGTGATAATGATTTGGTTTTTATTCATATTTTAAACTATACATAAAACATCTTAAAGATTTTGGTAGAATTATGAAAAATTTGTTTTACAAATTTTTCAATATTTGAAAATTTTTAAAAATTTCAAACATTTTCGAATATAAAATTTATTCGAAAATATTTAGTGTGTTAGGAATTTAGAATGTATTTAATATAGCCTTTCATAACTATTTTATTTTTTAAAGTGGATTTTTGATTCGTTGACACTCTCTAATTCTCCCTTTTTAATTCTATATGATAATATCAAAATCAGGATAATGCCAATTAAACAATTTTAGACAAAAAAAATGGAAATATAAAGAAGGTTTGGTAGAATTTAATTATAGTTATCTAGGATTCAGAATATTATATTATAGGATCCTCACATTTGCACGAACAACAAAATTCAAAAAATAGGAGGCATTTCAGAGCTGATTTTAAGATGGGTTTAAATATGATTTTAAAGTTACATTTAAAATCGGCTTATCCCACTTTTGCGTTATTTATATGTATGTATATGCGAGATTCTGAATTAGTTGGGATTATTTTTTATATTAAATAGGTACCTATGGTGAATTCTTAAACAATGTTTTTAATTATAGTGTTAGATGCAAAATTAATTATCTTTTCAATAATTTAACTAGGAAGGATTTCAGAGCAATAGCCCTTGATATCAAAATAAATTAATTTTGAAATTTTAAAGTTTATAGGCGTCATTTTACTTTAAATATAATTATCAGAAATCCGAATTTTAATAAAAGAACTGTAATAAAAGTAAATACATTTTAAAATATGGACTATAATTTGTAAAGGTATTGCTTGGAAAGGTGTTATTTCAAAAGGAAACTATTTATTCATTTCAGTCCCATTAATATAAGATTAAATTTTTTTTTAAATTTGTCTATTAAAAAAATAAAGTTAAAATAGTTATGGGGCCTTTTTAACATCATCTAATTGGGAGCGTCTAAAAAATTCAAAATCCCAAAATACCAAAGTTACAAAATTCTAAAAGACATGATCCGAAATTTCAAAATCTCAATCTCAAAAACTCAAAATTTTTGAAGCTCCGATTTCGAATCTAACTCTAAAATCCCTCCTACCATCTTTTAATAAATAATAAGTCAGCAGGAAACATTTAATAAATTGCTAAAGAAACACCAACTTTTTTCATTTTTACTTTTGGCAAACATTTAATTAAAATTTAAATGAGAAATCAATCGAGATTTAGCATTTTGCGAAAATAAAGGTTTCTCCTCTTCCGGAATATTCATTTATCTGTATATATGATATTATTATATTCGGATATATTTTAGAGTAGAACTCAAAATAAGGGTTGCCTTTTATTCTAGAATATTAAATGCAGGGGCACTTTATAAAAAACTTTTATGACATATTATTTATGCCAAAAGTTAGATAGGATTTAAGGTTTGAATACCAAATAAGAGTTCCAATAATTTGTAAAGCGGGTCTAATGCTTTGTTCCTTACTTATTTATTCCTAATATTAATAAACTGTTTAGCGCAGGTTTAGGGGTGGCAACTATGCTTATATTAAATTTTACAAAAGAGATAGGAAAAAACATTCTGAAAAGAGTTATACCTCTGCTCTTCAAAGAACCAATACAACGAAAACTAAACTTTCTATAAACAAAATTCAACAGTTTCCGCACAACCAACTGAACCTAACTGTCAAATACATTTTATAAAAATGCTTTTTAGGACATCTGTCATAATATACAAATAATCCTCAAAATGCAATTTGTTAAAAGTCCCCATAATAAAGCAAAATTTTCCGAAGTGTTCAAACAATTTACATATAAAAAAAGTCCCTCTAATTTCAAACCTTCTTTCAATTTTGGTTTTGAAAAAAATTTTGAATTTTCAGTCCCCCAAAAAAAAACATAGGGTTACTAATTTTATATATTATTTAATAATTCCTTAATTTGTTAGTTTTCAATGATAATAAATAAAATATTGTTTAAATTCATCTAAATTAAAGATATTTCGTATGTAATATACAAAATTTACTACATAACATATTACTAGATACTGATGAACGTCATGCAATTTTTTCAGAATTCTCGATGGTATAAAACTTATTATAAAACCAAGATATTTGATACATTCTTTCATAATAAAGTTCATTTCATAATTTCATAATAATATTATAAAATATCATTGAATAATTTGAAATTTAATATGAAAATTCAATATTTAGCATTTTCTGATTATAGGAAACAATTTTTCAATGGAATTAAAATATTTTTCAATTGAATGAAACAATTTGTGAATGAAATTATATACATCCCCTAATACGCACCACAATTCTAACACACAACTCTAACAAGGATATCTTCGAAATTAATAAAAATAGAAACTTGAAATTTAGTACAAGCGTATTGTTCCCAGTTTTTATTATATCCTCAAAATTTATTTTTATTTGAAATTTTTTTAGTTTAATTTACTCCGAAAAAGGTTTCATATATTTTGAAAAATATTTCATTCTACTGAAAACGAGGAAGATTATAGTTGCTCTTGTCAACTTTTAGATACCCGTGCGTGTATTAAATAAATAAGAATTTCATATATTGCAATTGAACTGTTTGACAGAAAATTCAAAATATTGAAAAATGAATTAAAACAAAGATGAATTTAAATTTATTATAGTTGCTATAGTATCAATTGTTTGTTTTTAATAATTGTTTTGAATTTTTTTAAAAATGTATTAAAAAAAAATTATTAATATATAAATGAGAGTTTTAAGATGAATTTAAAAAAAAAAAAAAACATTTGCCCCACCCAGGAATCGAACCGAAACGTTTTAACTACTAGTCCCATGTCCTAACCACTACACCACAGAACAATTAATAATTTGCCTACAAAACGAGTTTTCATTTATCTTAATTTTTTTTTTTTAAATAATTGTGGTTGCTATGGTATCAATTGTTTGTTTTAAATAACAGTTTTGAATTTTTTTATAAAAATATTAAAAAAATTAATAATTTTTAATATGTGAGTTTTCTGTCAAATTTTCTATAAAATAAAATTTTTCTTACACAAAATAAATACATATATTTTATTAAAAAGAAAAAAGATAACAAAAAATGAATTTAAAAAAAAAAAAAAATTTTTCCTTACCCTGAATTCGAACCGAGATATTTTGGCTAAAAGTAACATGTCCTAACTACTACACCACGAATCGATTAATAACTTAACTACATTTTGTTTGTTTTTATATTTGGTTTCTATTAAGTTATTAATTTTGAAAATATTCATATAATTTCGAAAAATTTGTATGGCAGCTACTCGAAGCCTTTGTCCGATTTTAACCAAAAACAATAGGGAACCTACAAATTGTCTAAAAATTACTTTGTGAAAGTTTCAGAACTCTAGCTCTTATAGTTTTTGAGTTATCGTGCTGACGGACGGACGGGCGGACGGACACACATAGCTAGATCGATTCACTTTTCGATGCTGATTCGATACGTACCCTTGACACTATATCTAGCTCGTATATTTCGATGCGTTACAAACGGAGGAGTAATTTTAATATACCCGATGTCATATATGTATGCACGGGTATAAACATTATGTAATAGGTACGTATTCCCATAGTAACAACCAATATTAAGATATTTTTTTTAATTTTTTTTTTAATTTGAAAAAATTAAATTAAAAAACTTTTTTTTCGTACCCAATTTTATAAAGTTTTTTTCTTTTTTTTTTTATTCTTCTACAAATTTTTAATTAACAATTAAAAAACTTTAATTATTTTTTTCTTACACTCAAGTGTCTAACAAAACTAATTTAAAGAAATTTATTTTTAGGACACTTAAGAATCTCATAAAAGAATCATAAACATAACACACATACACATACGTAATATATGCAGAATACATGAAATAATTATAATTACTATTATTTTTTTGGATTCCTTTTTTATAGCCAGGACTTTTATATATATTTTTTTAAATTTAACCTACGGGCAATTTGTAAAGAACAGTAGAACACACATATCCTTAAATTACAAAAACAAAAAAAAAAAAACAAGTATAAAAGCAAATGAGATTCTTTTAGTGAATTATATTCACATGACATGTACACGTGCATAAGTGGGTGCAAATTTTCTAATTTATAAAATACGAAATCTTATCTATTTTTTTTTTTTTTTACATTTGAATTCTTTGTTTTTGATTTTATTTTTTTTTGAATTGTTTTGACTCTTTACCAACTCAAAAAATACAATCTTGTATCTTGTAGTACAAATGCTTGTTTTTTTTTTTTGTATTAGAAAAGATAAAAATAAAGATCTTACAGATACAAAATTGTGTAACAATGTAACCGCAACAAATATTTAACAAGGAAACCCCTTTTTTTATTTTCTGAATTGTTTTTATACGTGCACAATTTGCTTTATTAGAGAACAAACACTTTAGTAAAAGAAGAAGAAGATGAGATACGAAAAAAAAAACAACAAATAAATATCTTACAGATATCATAGTATCTTAACCAACTTACCATTAGTCCATTGTATATGATCTCATACATATAAGCTCTTACATATGAAAACCATATCTAGTAGATATACGAAAAATTACAATAAATTCAGGTAAAAAAATCTGTTTTTTAATTAAGTAATTTTTTTTCCTATTTTTCTTTCTTTCATAGGAGATAGTGGGTGGTGGGTGGTGGTAAGATAAGTTGATGGTACAAATAAATGTATATAAATGTGAATATCTTATTTAGACCATATTTTATACAAAAAAAAAAAAATTATGTAATAAAAAAAAAATTCTTATTTCAAAAAAGGATTTTTTTTAATTTTTATGAAAATGTTATCTACCTGGTGTGACATGTAATTTGATTTCTACTGTAATAAATATTATATAAAAGTTGAGAATGTGGAATTTTTCATTACACGTACTGTAAGATAATAATAACTGTTATATAAGTAAATTTTTTTTTTTAAATAATGATCCCAGTGTTAAATTTTAATTATTTAACAAGGTTTCCTATTGTATCTGTAAAAATCTCATGGACAAATGTCCTTAGTAGAATTGATGCAAATAGAGAACTGCTTCTAAGAATGAAACGTCAGAAAACATTGTATTTTGATCATATTATGGGCGGAAGGAAATATGAATTGCTTCAACTTATTGTTGGCATAGGTAGGAAACAAATGTCATGGCAAAGAAATATCAGACAGTGGACAGGCATTTTAGATATAGGAGAGCTAATTTATATAGCCAGGAATCGCATAAGTCATCAATAGTTGATCAACAGTATCATATGATCGCTATCATCCAATAATGGATATGATTGTATCTGTCGTTATTGTAACCGAAGATGTCCGATGCAGATGTGGGGTCTAAATGGATCTTTAAGTAGAATGATAAAATTTAGTGAATCCAGCTTATTCCATAGTTTCCAAAACCTATCCTCAATCTCTTTTGCGAATCTCGATCCTAAAAGCCAAACAATATATATGTATTAAAGTTTAATCTAAGTTTGGTTTTAAAACAAGGGGGTGTTTTAGTTAGTTAGAGTCCAAGAATATCCAGATGAGCCCCGTTCAGTAAATCAGGGTGGTTTTCGATGCTTTCCATCAACCTTCGAATATAAAAATGGAAAGTTAGGTTTGAAATATCATTGGGTATGTTACGGAAGAACAAAACAAGTAATAAGACTAAAATAAATAACCTAAACTTTAATATCTTACAAATCAGTTTTCTGAACTTTTGAATTTTTTACAATTTTAATAACTTGTTTATGCACCTCTTTATCTAGACTAAAGTTGTATTTATTAATGGGGCGTGGTTGTACAATTAAGAATACCATTTTAGTAATTAAATAGATTTTGGCTCAAGATCCTCAAACTCCTGTGTATTATCTATGCAATACAGCACTATCAGTCTGATTAAGAATGAATCTAAGATTCTAGGATCCTCAACCAACGGCCATCACCGAACTGTAATTTAACTTCTTTTATGGATATCTAGTAGATAAAAACATTGTCTAGATGACAAAAAATGTGAAGCCGTACATAATTTAACAATCCAGATCGTACAAAAGCATCCTAGCTAGATTCCAGTTTTATATAGTTCGATTTTGAAAGGCCTTGATCTTAGAGTGTTAAGGAATTGTAGTTAAAATAACTTGATTTTGAAAGGCCTTAATCATAGAGCCTTAAGAACTTACCTTAAAAAAGTTCGTAAAGCACTTGTATAATTTTGAGGATTTAAAATAATTAATGTGTTAGACTAGTAAACGTTAACTTGTTTGTAAAACTGTAATCAAGTATTTATAATATTCATAAAATTACATTTTCAAACATTTGGTTCAAACGACCCCTTTGTTTGAAATCAGTTTTGATA
The DNA here is from genome assembly GCA_963082915.1 of Dolichopus griseipennis. Classification (NCBI taxonomy): domain Eukaryota; kingdom Metazoa; phylum Arthropoda; class Insecta; order Diptera; family Dolichopodidae; genus Dolichopus; species Dolichopus griseipennis. The sequence goes on along the minus strand of OY720444.1, from coordinate 66,820,927 downwards.
ATTTGGAACAAAAATCTTGAATTCAGAATTTACCAAAGCTATAACTTTTGCCAATATTTTAATACCAACAGTTTTCTAATTCAAATTTAAATAAAATTGTGACAGTAGTAAATGAGCGGACTCAAATACAAAACTCAACTCATGCTCAGTTGAAAATTTAAGTCTGCTCATGCTTAAAAGGATTCAATGTGCTTACAGGTAAAGCGGTTTTAAAATTTGATTCGACCCAATTGTTCAGCGGACCTAAGCATTAAGCGTACTCAAATTAAGAGCTGTGCGTGAATTAAGTACGCCTCATTTGAATCGATTTGAGTCATATTTAACTCACACTTAACTCAAGTTGGAGCCCGCTCTACCTTGAGTCTGTTCAACATTTAAGTCCGTTCAGGTTTGAATTTTCTCAACATTGAATCACCCAAAGCGTGGGCTTAAGTTTGAGCATACTCATTTGACCTGAGCGATGAGTTGAGTCCAGAATTTGATTTGAGCGAAGAGTTAAGTTTTTTGAGTTCTTAACCACTCTGAAAATTATAAATCTTCTTCAAACAGTTATTTAAATTATTCACTGGGTTTCTAAATTTATATAATAAATTAAATTTTATTTTTTATCTAATTTATTTCTGTGATATTTTATATTACATATGAATAAACTTGTAAAGAAAACAAAACCATAGGAAAATAAAAACAAAAAAAAAGTAATTGTAATTTTATACTTCCACCATTTCTAATGAAGAAAACTTTCAAGATTTTTGAAAATAGATTGCTAAGAGTTTATAATATCATATTAATTGTGTGTAAATTTCTTGCACGTCCTTAAAAAAAAAAACTTTTTATTTTCCCAACTCATGTTTTTTAATTGTAATTTTATCTTATAAAATATATTAGAAAATTTTCTACATACATTAATTTGTTTAAGATTTAAAACCAAAAAGTATCTTTTCAAAACGAAAAGTTCGAATAAATTTTTTTTTTGTTTTTAAATTATAGTTTTTGTATTCCCTGTGGCGATTTTCATTTTAAAAATTACTTTTATTGCAGTTGTTTCTAACTGTAGGATATGATAAAATAAAAGAAAATTGTACTATGTATGTTAAAATTAAAAAAAAATATAGCTAAGGTATCTTAAGATTTTCTTTGTTTATGTTCAATATACTTGGGTTCAGAAAAAAAAATGGTTGTACATAAATTTTCAACTTTGTTTCATTCAAGGACAAAAATAATTAGAAATTTTATGTAAAAGATTTTTAAGAGCAATTTGAGTTTTTTTCATATTTTCGAAATATAATTTGAAATTTGATAGTATTAAGTTGTATTGTGTTCTATTTAACTTTGCAATGATTGCTTTAGAGCAGAAGTTGTTAAATAATACTTACATTAGGTGCAATCGGGTACAATTGTATATACAAACGTATTGTAAGATTACTTATAAGCTTGATACAAAGTTCTTTAATTAGGTACTCAACTTATTTGGGTCATGTTAAGTTAACTACTGTTGACAAAATTTCAGACATTGCACTACCCCAACTTTGCACAAACTATGACTATAAAATTAAACTATTTTTGGCAAAATGTCAGACACCCAGCTTTAAAAAGTATTGAGTGATGCACATATATAAAAAGAAGTTATACGGCAGATACTTGAACCCATAGAGCAAACTGGCTGGATTTCAATAGCGATGACGGCTATTGCATAAAAACGAATTTGAGAAAATTCAAAATCCTAGATCCTTTATTTATTGAGTCATCGTGCGGACCGATGGACGGACGGACTTACATAGCTAGATCGATTTACTTTTCGATTCTGATCAGATCCATCCCTTGAAGACTATATATACTCTACCCCTCTCATTCTCTGCTTCATAAAGATATTGGCAAAGTTAGTATACCCTTTTGACCTATTGTCAAACGCGTATAAAAGTTTTAGTCTATAAAATTATATATTTGGCGTAATAGGACCCAAGATAAAAAAATAATCTAATTATCAAATAATCATTTTTTTGATTAGTTTTTTATTTGACTAGACTATACATGAAATAAGCCTAATAAAGTTTTGAATAGAAAAAAACGTTTACAACTATCATAGATTTTTGAACTACCTTATTTCGACCTATATATACCTGCTGTTAAATTATAGCACAAGACCTCAAAATTTGACATTAAAAGTATGAAATACTGCAAAGAAGATGTTCTGAATGAAATCTCTTCGGTTACATATAGAAATTTGCAGGCTTTGATTTATATTTGTATATCATATGCAATTTGGGACCTTGTGTTATTATATATCATGCACTTTAATTGCTGCCTAACTTCTAACGGGACACCGCCTAAAATAATGCCTATAAGCACACTATTTAGAAATAAAATATTACAAGAGTGCTTACAATTTATTTGATTTAATTTGGCAGTGCACTGTACCAACAACCAACAAAAATTTAAATATAAATAATGGTGTAAATTATAATCGTAATGGCTTGAGGGTTAAAATTTACCAATATGATATAGGTTTTAAGTTAATACATAAATTTCAATTGATAAATTATTTATCACTAATCTTGTATTTGAAATCAGTATTTTGTATCAATATTAAAAATTTATTATAATACTGCAATAATTAATTCTGATAACTGTTTAAATTGCACACGTTTTATTGGAATAAGTTATATCTTTTTTATAAGAATAAGTTTTTATAAAAAATTAACATTAGGTACGAAATATTTTTTTTTTTACTTTATTTTTACATTTTAATTATTTATAACTTATGTTTTTATATAAATATAATAGGTAATTCTAAAAAATTGAGAAAGTATTTTAAAAATTAGACTTAATTTTACAAATTTTTTATTCTGACAATCCATGTTTTTATTTTTAAATAAAAAATATTTTCCAAAATTCAATTTTTTGACATTTGAATACGTAGAGAAAGCGAAAAAGATAAACAACTGCAGAATGGTTGGTTCTGGGTTGCGTCTATTGTAGACACATTCATATAACTCAATACATTTAACTTAGTTTGACAGATAGCTACGTTTAGAAACCGAAAGGAAAACGATCATTGTAGATAGGGTGTAAATCAAATATTTATTTATTTATTTATTTATTCTTAATTACAATTAAAATTATAATTAACAAAAATTTTTTCTAAGCACTAGCTACTCAGGCTATCGGCTTATTCTTTAAAAATAAATTCTTATTTAAATTAATTCATTTAAAGTAATTCTTTATATTAAAATAATTCAAAACTATAATACATAATATTTATTTAAATATACATAATATTTTTTACTTCGTTTTATTTTTTTTTTGTTAATGTTTTTATATTAGTTTACACATTTTTAATTTATATATTTAGAAAAAAATAATGATTACAATTATTATTACATATATACATATGTACATATTAATTTCTACACAAACTTATATTTATTACATTTTAAAATTTATATACATATATATATTATTGTTGTTATTTGTTACATGAACATTGTTATAAAAAATATAACTGTTAATTTTTTATTTCAAAAAATATTTTATTTTTTACATTTTGTTGTTGTTTATTAATATTTTTAAATGTGTTTACTGATTTTTAATTTATTTAGAAAAGTGAATATTGCTTTTATGTTATTATCAGTGGCGTGCATTAAAATTTCAGTAGGGTTTTTGTTTTGAAAAATTTCTGTCCTAATTTGTTTTATTGCTGTACATTGATGTAGGATGTGGGTTAAGGTTAATGGAAAGTTATTACAAAATTGACATACGGGTTGTTGTTCGCCTTTTAAGATGTATGAATGCGATAAATGTGTGTGTTCCAGACGTAATCTAATGAAACATTTATTCATCAAAGTTGAGGTTGAGGTGGGTAAATTTATTGAAATTCTAGCTGGATTGACTTTTTTATATTGGTGATTATAACTTTGCCATTGTGCTTCGATACATTGAGAGGCGGCAGCAGCTGCATGTTTCGCTATTGATTTTTTACTTGATAACGCAAAATTGTGCAGAGGTAAGTTTATTGCAGCTTTAGCTGCTTTATCAGCCAATTCGTTACCATTTATACCCACGTGTGAGGGTACCCACATTAATAGAACTTTTTTACTCATTTCTATTATTAATTGCTGTATTGTGTTTATTGGTTCGGAATTTTTCCCAATGTTTTGGATGGCATCGAAAGCTGATCTGCTGTCAGTGCAAATTACTTTTTTCCCTTTTGTTTGTTTTATTATTAATAAACATGACAAAATTGCTTGTATTTCAGCCTCAAATATTGTTGCATACGAAGGTAGAAGACCATTCGCTAATACTTTGCCGGATTCTTCCACTACTGCATACGCAGTACTGTGAGTGTTTTTGGACCCATCGGTGAATAAAAGTACCCATTTGTTTTCTTTTAGCTTTACGGTTTTTTCTATAAATAATTGTTTGTATTGGTTGCAGGTAGTGTTGTCTTTCTGTAAAAGTGTTAAATCGTTAATAAATATATTTTTATTAAGAAACCATGGCGGGTATTTTAATTTTGGAGTTTTAACAGGTGACAGATCAATACTAAGTTGTGCTTTGAGGTTTAGTATTTCACTTACTCCCGATTTCATTTTAATAGGTTTTCCTCTGGCTTTTAGTAATTGAACTTCTTTATGATCATTTTTATTTGTGAATAATTTGGGAAAATATTTACTTCTGAGAAACATTGTTCTATTTGCTATTGTGGGAAACCCTGCTTCGGGTAAATCAAATATATTTTAATAAAAGATATACATATTACTATTTTAATTTTTAAAAGGTTGATTTTAACTAATTGCACTATCACAAATTGATAAAGGTAAAATTTAGTTTAAAAAATATTGCGGAAATGCATAAAGTTTTCAGAACAATTTCAATAGGTACGAGAGATTGTAGTATAGTTCTTATCTTTAATAATTTTATTATATTTGTGTATCATTGAATATATTTTAGAATTAAAAATACTAGATTGAAATATGTATTTAAATAGATAATAACTATTAATATTAATGCACAAATCTATTACGAATGTGAGAACTTATGAATTAAATTTTGGATTAACCTCTTAACTACAATCGTAATAAAACAAATGCATCTGAACAAGAGTTTTAAGTTCATTTTCAAAAATATTAAATATTAGATTAAAATAACAAAAACTAAAGAATTATGAATAAGGACTTACATATTGTCTACTTCTCTTAATCCCAAATGGTCTATGCATAATATATCTATGCATGTTAAATCTCTGGAAGGTGCTTTTATTATTTATGGAATTTTAAGTAACGTTAGCTAGGTTCATTAGGGTTACGAAAAAATATTGATATATATATATATATATATATATATATATTTTATGACTTATATTTCAACTTTCCTAGTGTTCCTTAAATTTTTTTAAAATTCCCTAAATTAGTAGTTATAAATTTAAATAATAATATTTCATTGTTTTAGGGGATGATTGAACTTTCTAGATTGAGTTGTTTTAGATTTTCTCATTCATAATTCTGTTATTCATTCAGTTTATTCAAGGAAAATAATACTAACATAAAATGTTACGATAGTATTAGGTATATCGTAGTTTCTATAGTTCAACATATGTATAACTATCTAACTATAGTTTCTTAAAACAATTTAGTACCTCGCTTGCATTATTCATAGTTAACGTAAGTCCAAAAAAAAAATCTAAAAAAAAACCTACAATAAAAAATACAAAAAAAACAAAATATTAATTTTAATTAAAATCCATATAGGTACATAGTTTACAAATAAAAACTACTTACATAATACATACATACATATGTACATCCTCAGCCAGTATCATTTAGAAATATGTCGTATAAAAAAAGTACGCAATAATTTTTCAAACAACTCTAACTCAGTTTAATATTTCAATATTTCAATTTTCAGTTAGTTTAATAACATTATCTATTTATTTTTAATTTTATATTATAATTATTTATACAAAAAGTTTTAATTTTAAAAACATTTTTTTTTAAATATATTAAATCAATTTTAAATACCTATTAAAAAAAAATTTAAAAAAGTTTTATAAAAACTATTTAAGTTTTCAAATACAAAGGCAATTTTACTAACTGAAAAGGAATCTGTCAAAAATTTTTTATTTTTATTTTTTACTTTTTAACGGGATTAAATTTTGGTAACAATAATTTTTTCCCCTCTCCCTCTCTAAATATTTTTATTCATACACTACACAGTAATACAGCATTAGTATACACTACAATATAAGAGCTACAAGCAGTGTTGCCAGTTGGATTTAAGAAAAAACCTGCAGAATTTAAAAAAAAAAACTTCAATTGAAGATTTCCCATAAAAAAACGTCTTCACACTTTTAAAAAACCTTGAATTAATGATTTTAACAAAAAGAAAACTTCAAATTTTTTTTTGCACCGCACCAACAAAACCAACCAACAGTTAAAATCAATATAAGCCAATTGTGTATCAGTGTATGTCAAAATTTCAAATGAAATGACAAACAATATTAAGTATTTAATGATGTGCAAAGTCGTAATTTTTATATTAGTGATTATTTGATTAGTTTAAATCATAGAATTACTAGTACTAGAATGGCAATAGAGAAAAAATTTTCAGACAAATTTCAAAATTATGTACGTGTACCGTTTGTATGTATTTACTAGTTTCTCCGCGATTCATTTCATTTTGAAAGTGAAATATAAAAGAAACTTTTAAGTACGATTTAAGTAAGATTTCAAAGTAAAAGTGAATGAAAACAAATTAGAAAATATTATATTCAAAAAATTTATGTACTGTTGTGCTTTTTGAAGTTTTTTAAAAAAAATTAAATTAAATAAAGGATTATTAAGATGGAAAGAAAGTGTTGCTTAAAGAATTTTTTTTTATTTCTTGAGGTTTTACAAATTTCAGCCGATTTTTTTTAAATTATTTTAAAGGTATTTTCCTTTTGGTTTTTGCTTTCTATTTTTCATTATTATTAAGTAACCGTTCTGTAAATTTACCAAAATATTGTCTATTTTTGAATAGAATCAATTTGAAAATCATATTGTAATGCTACAATTTTTAAATAATAAGTAAAATTTTGATTGAATAAAAAAAGGGTAAACAAAAAACCTTTTAATTCTTTATTCGGAAACGTTAAGTTATTTGAAATAGAAATCAAAACCCTACTTACGGTTAACATAAATGTAGATTTCATATTTGCAAAAGGTTCGTTCATATTTAAAAATGGCTAAAAATGTTTATATATTCACAAGACTATAAATACTTTTTGTTTTGTTCAAAAAATTTTGATTTGTTTTTGATTTACTTATTTTCATTTCCACGATGAATAAATACCTAAAGTAAATATTTAAAATAAAAGTAAATTAAATCAAATAGTAAATATCTTTATTCGAAATAACTTACAATATACAAACTGCCCAATCCATATGTATTTCTATGTAAAAATGTAAACAAAAAAACTAATGAGAAACTGCTTAATAAAAATTCTCATTTACTCAAATTTAAGCAATGACAGATGAAGTAGCCGTACCATTTGTATACGCATACGAAATTGCATATGTATTTTTTTTGTCTGAATACCTCAGGATAGGAAATCACATTAGAAGAAAAGAGTCGGGAACATTCTTTTGCCATTCTAGTACTAGTAATTCTATGGTTTTTATAGTTAAATGTTTTTTAAAGAAATATTTTTTTGATTTAATTAACTAGAATTACTAGAATGACTATTAAATTAACTAATTTTATTAATTAGAAAAAAAACCTTGATTTTGAAGATTTTTTATTGTAGAATTTTTGTGTGTTTTGTAAACCTTCAAAATGTAGATTTTGAAATAATGTACACACAAAAATTTTCGAAATGAAGATAAATCTTCACATCTGGCAACACTGGAAACAATTTACAACTTAATTGTCATTTTATTCAATCAAACTTTACTTTACTACAACATCACACAAAAACAAAACAATTCTTTAATATCAGCCGATTTAAAATGCGCCGTAGCTCATATGAATTATCTACTTACAGCTAGTACAAATTACAATAAATCATACAAAACTATTCTCCTATATTTATTTTGTATTGCAATTTGCAACAGGTTGAAAGTAGATAATACGATTAATACGAATACAAAAACAAATCATTTGTGTGGAACTGTTGAAGTAGTTCATTTAAAAGAGAGGGTATGACCGTATAAGTAAAACTTAAGAGTGTATTGTATTTTGTATTGTAATTTGTAGTAATCAAAATTTTAATAAGCGTTTGATTTAGTAGTTATTTAATATTTGCTTAGATTAAATTGATTTAGTTGTTATTTTTATATTTTTTAATTTTGTTTGTTTAAAATATATTTTAAATATTAATTATTATTTTTTCAGTTTAATATTTTTTTAAAATTATTTATTAGTTATTTTGTGTTAAATTTATGTTTAAAGTTTTGTTAAATTATATTATTTATATATAAGTTTTGTTTCTTATTTTCTACAGTATAGGTGTAGAAAATAAGAAATTCTTAGAAAAAGATTACGGTAAATTTTTTTTTTTTTGGTGGCGTTCTGTTTTATTAAATTTTTATGTGTGGATGTATTTTTGTGTTTAAATGTGAAAAATTGCTGTTGAAAATTGTTGTTGTACAATAATAATAATTTGGGTTTTCAAGGTTAGTTTGTATTTTACATTTTATTTTAATTTTCAAAATAAAAAAAAACATTTGTATAAAATATTATTAAAATTGAATTTGGAATGAAGCTGATGTTAAATAGGATTCAATATTAAAAAAATTTGAATTCAAGTAGAGTTGAGTTGCAGTTGGATTGGCTTCAAAATTAATTTAAATAGGAAATTAAATTGATTGTTGCTTGCATCTATGTAAGTTGAATTATATTAAAATTAAATAGGATATTCAATTGATTGAAACCTACTAGCATCTTAAGTTGAATTAAAAATAAATTGAAATAGGTATGTAGGAACTTATTCTGTTGATTAAATCAAAATTTGGATTCAAATAGACTTTGATTAAAATTGAACAAAATTTAATTTGTTTTGTGTTCAAGTTAAATGTGAAGAATGTTGAATAGATTCAAGAATTAAATTAGGATTAAAAGGTAGGTAAGTTATATTTTTCTATAATATAATTCTACATAAATTGAAATATAATATTTCAATAATATATGCACATATAATGTATGTAGGAAATTAAAATTCCAATATTTAATTTGTTTGGAATTTATTTTAATACAACTTGTTTATAATATTGTTCATTTACAATTTATTATAATATTATTTACAATTTATTTAAATAAAATGTTATATAATATTCTTTATATTATTTAATGATGATGAAAGACTAATATAATTTCTGTTAAAATATTTAATTCGAATTTAACTTAGAATAAATCCTTACTTGAAGATTTTATAAAGCCTTTTTGATGAGCTTTTACTAATGAACTTTTGACAATGAGTGAGTGAGTCCACAATGAGATTTTCTTTGTTAATGATTATTGAAAAAGAGAGAAAGCGAGTACAGTTTTCCTATACAAAATTCTATTCCCAATAATAGTATTAAGGAAATATTATAAAAGTTAGTAGATATTTATTTTATGCAGAAATTAGTATATATATAAGAAATGTAGAAATTAATAATACTGCCCACTTCTGGTGGTACGGCCATTTCCCACATTAAAAGAATGTTGTATTCATTTTAAGAATTTTTGTATTAATTATTTGTACTTAATTATTAATATTCTATAGTATGTAGGTATAATCTAAAATATTTTAAATTTCGACTGGAGTTAAAAAAAATTAAAGAAGAGCTTAATTTGGATTAGAATTCATAACAAAATTATCCGTTAATCAGTTTAATTTTAATTAAAACAATTTGTATTTAAAAAATTAATTTAAATTTTAAGCAATTTCATTTATAAATTTTTTATTTTAATTAAAATTTTAATATGATATTAAACAATTTGTAAATTTTGAGAAATTCGTTTAAAAATTTCATTTCCTTAGTTTTAAACTTTCTTCTATCCCATGTTTGAAATTCCATCATGTATCACAAATTTTTTGTACACCATTTGATACCAATCACTTGTAAATGCAATTTGATTCGAAATGATTCGAAAATCAAATACGTCATAACTATTTAATGACAAGCGAATACTGAATAAGAGGTATTTTAAAAATCTCAGTCTTTGTGGAGCTACAAGTTCCCAAGGTAAGCACTTGTATGAGCCTTTAATTCAAAACGAAAATAGTATAATTTTTTGTAATTCGAAAAGAAAATAGGTTTGAAATTTACTATAAATTACTATACCAAAATTTTACTATATTTAAAATTTCTCCTAATCGTAAGGGCTTTAGGGCTATTCTACGGCTTAACTAGTATCCGCGTAGGACCAAGTGACTAAATATAAAAGATAGCTGTTGTTGCCAGCTTTCAAAAAATATATAGCTTTAATGGCGCATATTATTCTTTAAGGACGAAAAGGACATTTAAAAGTATCCTTGTTATTTTAGTCTATTTTACAAAAACCGTTATAACTAGCGATCTGTTCAATATATATGTATTCAGTTTAAGCTAATAATTAAGTTGATAGTCTGAAGAATATTTTACCGTTTATTTGATGACAATAGGTGCTGCCGTTTTGGAGATATTGTAGTTCAAAGTTGAAAATTTTTGCAAAAAAAAAAATTTTTAACATCCTTTCTCTAAAACTCATATTTTTCAAAATTTTGCAAAGAAACCCCCTAAATATTTTTACATCGTTGGAAAACTCTTATTTTTTTCTATAATTTGGGCATACATAAGGTATGTCTATATTAAAGCGTTTAGAAGATATAAGCATTTATGAAAAAAAGAATTTTTTGTTTTGTAATTTTTTTTGTATAAAAAAAAATGTTGATATGTATTACAATTTTTTCAGCCGTACTTTTTAAATAAATTAAATAATTTTATTATTGAAAAAAAAATTTTATAATATATATTATAATATTTTTGAAAAAAACAAAATTTGATTCAAGCTCTAGATTCTTTTGAAGCACCCGGTATTCGGGGTACTTTTTCTAGCATATTTGAAAATAACATTTTGAGCTCTTTAATTTGCAACTATCACTCATCATTTTCAAGATATAACGAATTTGTGAGAATTTCAGAATTAATTCTATATTGTCCTTTTAGAAATACTCACTTTACAAAAGGTTTGATGTTTCCTGTTACAATACAACTGTTTTAACCTTTGATATCATTCAAAAATGACTTACTTTTAATATAGCTTTGAAAATTATATTTTTTCAAAAATGTGACAAATATTTTTAAAAATAATTTCTTTAATTAATTATTGAGAAAAAAAAACACTCTAATAATAAAAAAAAAATTCAAGCTCAAAGGAAAATTCATTTTAAATTCAGATTTTTAAGAAAATGACCTTCTGTAGATACTTTCTGTACATTCTGTTAAAAATAAACTTTTTCATGTATCTGCTCACCTTCAAAATTTACAATATAATATTATGTAATTTTTCAATTGACAATGTTGTATAACGTACATACATACAAATACATTAAATATTATATACAAAGTTTGAATAAATTTTATATAAAAAATGGTAAACGTAAATTATATAAAAGGTACATTATATATATACATATATATGTACATTTATTGCATTACAAATGGAATAACATGTCTTTTAAATTAAATGGTCGTAAAATTTGTACGTACATCAAAATTTTATAACTTTTTAGTTTGTTTTTTTATTTTTTTTATTTTTGATTGAGAGAAAAATAAACGAAATTTTTTTTATATTTATATTAAAAAAAAAAAACAAATAATGTATGTTCATATGTAGTATGTACATACATATAAAAAATTTATGAAAATTCCAAAATTAAATGTGAAAAAAAAAAAAAAATAAATTCTTAATATAACTTTGTATAATTTATCAGAGACGATCACAATTTATTATGAAATGAATTTACTTCAAAAAGTTATAAGATACTTTTGCTAATATAACGGATTTGTAATAACCAGAGGTCTAGGTCAGTACTTCATTTTTGTAGTACCTACCTAGACCTCTGAAATTGAAAGAAATAACAGAACCTCTGACCTTTGAAATTGTAAGCATATTAGCTAGACTTCCACCTCGGAAACTACGCCCCTTCTTCAAATATTAAAAATTTGGTCAGTTCAGGATTAGAATTGAAAAAGACTGGAGCTAGAATGCAAGTATTCACTAAAGATTCGAGAGCTTTCATTCAAGCATCGAAAGTCATCAAAACTCTGTTTTGCAGGATATCAACGAAACCCTTCTTTAAAAATTCTTAAATTTAGGAATTGACCAATGGCGTAGTATGGTATTTTAGCCTTTTAGTCTAATCAAACCCTTCACAGATTTTTGATTCTGTGAATTGATTTTGATTTGGTCCTCACTGTACAGATTTTTGGAAAACCTCCCTTGGTTATTAAAAAATTTGTTTAGATACTCGACTCTAGATTTGTTTAAATTCTCGGCTTCGGTTGTTTTTTTAAGGAACGTTCTTTTAACTAAAAAGACATTGGCTAATATGTTTTACGTTGCAATCGGGGTTTTTACAAATTTGGGGAATCATTATCAATATTGTCAATTTTTTCTAATATAGTGAGGACAATTATGTGCAAAACTGAAGTGAATATACATTTTGAAGATTTCTATTAAAAAATAACGGCATAACCTCACAACATAATCCTCCATGTACGAAATTAAATTTTTTAATGAAATCCATAAACGAGGTTAAGAAAAGCATAACCTTCAAATTTATAATGAAACAGGGGGTCTTAAACTTTAATTTGAAAACTTTTGGTAGAAAAATTAGAGTCAAATTTTATTTACCTACAAGATAACATCAAAATTATTTGGAACCATAGCAGGTTGACTAAGAACGAAGCTAACACAAGTGCTATATTAAAACAACTTTGCATTTAAACTGAACATTAGCTAAGAGAATCTTATAAATATCTTGGTTCTTTTTAAAGAAGAAGCAGAAGTTTATTATTGAAAATTGCCATCAAAAATATGATTGACGAAGAATTTTCTAAAAATTTTTTATACAAAATGGCATTTAGTGATTCATTTAATATACATGATATTTCTATTGGGTTTACTATGATGATCCGCCAATGTAAAATTAAATACAATTCAAAAAATTAATATTAAATTTTTCTGTTTTTTTTTTACCAAGTTGTAATTTCACAAAAAAAAAACCAAAATAAAAATAAACAACGCAAGATGAAAAAAAAAAAAATTAATTTTTTTTTAAAAAGAAAACATCAAACTGTTGGTAGGTATAAATTTCCCAAAGGAGCTCTACTTTTTCTCTGGTTTTTTCAACTAAAAGTAAAATTCAGTAAAAATGAAAAAAAAAAAAATACAAAATTAAAAAAAAGAAAATTTACAAAATATTAAAAATAATACAAGAAAGAATGAAAGAGAAAAAAAAACCCTAACAACTGACAAAAAACGCAGAATTACTCTGCAGGGAAATTTGTTTTGTTTTTTAAAATAATAAACATTAGGTATATATATGACTTAAATAATATAAATAATGTACATAAGTATATTGTATTTACTAAAAATACCCACACGAACATAAAAGTCCTAAAAATCTTGTTCCGAAAGTTAACAGTTTTTTTTCGCGTACAAAGTTCGTATTTTTTATAAAAGTTCTTACAGTTCAATATCGAAGGATCGGAAGATTAGAAGGACACTCAAAATAAAATGCAATGGAGGAGTATATAAATGCAAATACAAAACATTTTAAAAATTTATAAATTTAATAATTGTGGTATTAATTATGTAATACAGGTCCTAATATTATATACTTTATATATTAAATAATTTGATTTGGTCCAAACATATTAGGAAGTGTAACATAACAAATATTGTTAAAACTTGGGTAAGATATTTTAACCTTTAATTTAAAAGATTAACTAAAAGGTATTCTAATCTAAATTTTGTTTAATAATGAACTCAAACTTAATAAGTTTGTATGTATATATGTAATGAATGTCACTTAACGTTTATAATATTCTAAAATAAAAATTAGAGTATGAACATTTGTATTAAAAAACTTAATAGAAGAGAGTAGAATAATAGAATGTATCAACCTAGGGATATCCCCACAAACATTCAAAAAGCATAATAGCTTCAACCCACCATGCTTTATAAAAGTTTTTTCCATAGATATCAGAGTTCTAAGTTAATTATAAAGACTTAAATTTGGGAGTATTAGGAGAAAATACACTGTTACCCTAGACAAACCAAATTTGTCAGAATTTGTAGACCTAAAACTTTACTTCTCCTTCGGCAAAATTACTGATACTGAGATTTAATTATATATAGAATTATTCCCATAATAAAAAAGAAGTTATATATAGCAGCTGCTACAACCAGTTGAATTCTTAAGTTAATTTGCGAAATTTTTAAAATTGTAAATTCTTTTAGTTTTTGGGTTATCATGTAGATGCACAGGTAGAGAGTATCCGATCGAATCCACACTTTTGAATCGTATTAAACTACATTGTTACGGCGTAAAACTACTTTAATTTAGGAAGTTTTTTATAATAATTGACCAATTGTGTACTATGGTACCTTATTTTTGATCTAACGGTTTCAGTTTATGAGTTTAGTCCAACCCTGTCCAAATTATATACGACATAAACTAAAAAAGTAACATTTGTATAAGATGATAGAAGGCTCAGAAGCATGGTATTGTATGATCCAGAAACTTGTACAAAATCTACAGATTAGTAAACAGATAAGATGAAAAGTATTCTTGAAACATACAGTTTGATTTATTCCACCTTGTGTGTGACTTAATAAGAGAAAATTTATTTATTGTTTAGATAAGGTTGAAAGCATTTCTTTTCGTTCCAATGTCTTCGATTAAATTAAAAGTTAAATTATATTAAGCATGGATCTGTTAAAAGACAGTAGGACTTTTTTTCATCGTGGAAGACAATTAGCTTACCCAAGATGAGCTGAATTTAAACTGTAATTGAAGAAGGCATATCATTATTAAAGTGTATGTAGAAGTTCATTAATTTATTTGAAGCTACTTACAAAGATTGTATTATTTGTATCACATATGAATTCAGAAATGGAGTTCAATGATTTTAAATCTTGGAGTCCACTGATTCTGAAAAATATTCTTGTCAAAAGAAAGTCCAGTCAAATGTTCCCCACAAATTAAAGAATTCCCTACCTAATTTGCCACGTAATATACTTTTCAGAAAGCAAACTGACCAACCAGAGAACCTAAATCAAGGTTTTGTAGTCTATCCTATTATCCTATGAAAGGCAATTATTAAAATAATTGTATATTTTCATAATTTAACTTATTTACGTAAAAAAAAATTTTCACATCGTCATCGATGTTTTTTATTGAAATTTATGAAAAAAGCGAGAAAAATTAAAAAAAAAACCAAAATAACAAAAAAAAAAAACTAAAAATAAATGAAAAACAACAAATTTAATAAAGAAGAACAAAATATAACGAATCCTTTTTACCATAAAGATTGGTTGATGGGATGTGTTCGGTTAAAATATATTAGTCTCACAGGATGATGAAACACATAATAAAATAAAAAGAATATAAAATTAAATATATATATATATATGTATATAAATAAATATGAATATATGTATATAAAAAAAAACATATTAACATTTACGAATCTTTATTAAAAAGCACAAAAAAAAAAACAAAAAAAAAAAACATGAGTCAACTACCTTCAATTTCTTTAGAACTTATCTTTAGTATGCTTTTATATTCAACAACTCTATTGACTTTTTAACTTTCAAAATATCTTTTATTTTTCTTCTCTATAATATTTGCTTAATACTTAGACTTAGAATTTAAAACTTTGTTAGATGGTAAATATGATGAAAATTTTCAAAGAAAATTTTTGAATATTATCTGTAAAGTACAGTTTTTACATTTCATTGATAATAGTACCTATTCTATTCTTTTAGTATACTCTGGTACATATGATTCCAGTGTAGTTCAAGTACTAAATTTTTCAATCTAATTTTATTATTTTAAATTTATCCGCGTCCCAAAACCCCCTTTTTTTTCATAAACTATTTAAGTAGACAAAAGAGAAACAATTTAATTTTAAACTTGAAAAAAATAAAATTTTTTTTTTTTTAATTCAATGCATACAACAAAAATAACGGGATTTCCCCAACACATTTATTTTTGGTATTTTTCATCTTGTTTAATATTAGAAAAGTTTTAAAAGTTTTCAGAATTTAAAAACTTTATTATGAAAATATGAGAGTTTAAAAATGGAAAGTTTAAAAGTATATAATGAAAGTGGACAAAATTTGATACAAAAAATAATTGTATTCTTAATCCTAAGAGCGACGATTTTATAAATGATCAATTAAATGAAAAGATTTTCAAACTGAGAAATCGATGGATTGATGCTGTCGAGTCAGATGTTGTATCAGTGCTCCAAGAGTAAAATTGCATAACTGAAGCCCAAGATTGAGTGAACTGGTAGAGAATGATTAAGGAGGCCAAGGTTCAACAACACTGACTGTAGCGCCATAGAATAAGAAGAAAAAGAATGCTCTATCTAGGTGGAGAGCTTTATCTCTACACATCTGGTTTAGCACTTATTTAGCAACACTAAAATAATGCGAAAAATTGAATCTAATTATAAAGTAATACGGATCGTTATTCGTTATTACTCATTCCCGTCTGATTATCGTAGCTTGTAATTTACTTAAATTTCAATAATTGTTACCTTATTTTACTTTCGCCTAACTGACAACTCTATAGTTCTGGCAATCTTTACTTGTTAAGGCACTCGTCAAAACATTAGAGCATTATTTTCTGTCTGGCTTTATACTCCTTAAAGAAGTGGAAAAGGTAAAAAATATATCTTTTATTTCAAGATATCTTACCTAGATAAGATAACTAGGGGAGCCAGTAGAAATTTCATCATCAAATTAAAATAAATTTCTTTAAAATTAATTCCTACGAAGTTTGAGGGATACTTTGCAGAATGATAGATGGATATAATGAAGATGGTTTCAAAATTTATAAAAAAATTATTTTTGCCTATGACTATGTGCTACCTGTTCTGTGCGAGATATTGGATCACTTTGAAGGCTATGCCCATATTTAACTAAACTATAAAGAGATGAGCATTTTCAAACATTAGATTGATTATAGAATGAATTGTGCAGTTTTTGTTTCAAGAGAAAATCAATTTAATTTAAAAAAAACTTAGCCCAACCATCTGGAGAATTAAGAATTGCAATAAATATTTACTATTTCAGGTAGATTGCGGGGTAAGGATTATTAGATTGGATTTATTTTTACAATTCCAATGCAGCAGTGTTTGAAATATTGTTAAACTAACAATTAGACCCCAAAATCATTTAAAGTTTCTATATTTTCATATATGTAATCTAAACAAAACTCGTATATTTAAAATACTAATAATAACACCCCCCAAAACCTAAAAGTTAATCTAAAATTTAATGAAAAAATTTTGTATGAAATAATAAAATTCTAATAATTTCTTAATATTTCTTTAATTTTAAAGCTAGAAAAGAAATTTCTAGAAATTTTTTTAAATTTAAAACATTAAACAGCCAGAAAATCTCTACATATTCTTAACATATTACATATGTACTTAAAAATTCTTACATAGCTTCCAAAATATATACAATATTTATTTTTATGAAAGAACCCCTTAATAACAAATGATAACATTTTTAATCTATTTAATTTTTGGGTATATTTTTCTTTTCAAACAAATCTAACCTTCATTTTTTAATCATAATGCAAGTCATAAACTATCCTAAGGCATTTATTGTCTGGGCTCGAACCCATCTAAAATTAAAATGAGCTAAAATTTAAAAGTTTTCATATATCCATGTACCCTATAACATAAACCACGAACAATATTGACAGAAAAAAATTTGTTAGACAAAAAAAAAAACTTTGATAACAATCAAAACCCCATTTTTGTTTTAAAATGAAAATAAAAAAATGTTTTACCCTTACTAAATTAAAAATAGTACTCATATATTGTATGATATTTAAAATTTGGACCAAAACCTAATAACAATATAGTAATATAACTTTTCTCCATTATGAAAGATCCAACGCACGGTTTAGGGTTTTCCCTCTTTCCCTTTCTCTTTTCCTCATCCTTCTGTTCCTATCCATAAGGTTTCTCTGCAATCTGGCACCGTTGGCTAAATTATCTCCAAAAAAAAGAAAGTTCTTTTGGGAAAGCTTCTATAAAATTATAAACTAAATCTCTTAACATTGTCTTATTATTATCATGCTGCACACAAATTCTTCCCTTTGTTCTAATTGCTTGCAAACAATGAAAATTTAATAATGGTATATATCTATCAGGAGAAAAACACATTGGATGGAAGCATGTTCACTATTTTAGAAGTTCTCATAATAAAAGATTTCCCATAACCAGTTTTGAGGCATCTAGGAAATACCACTGTATAGAAATGAGCATTTGAGTCCTCTCTGTTGTTGCGACAGAATTCTTTAAACGGAGGGCAACAGCAGTGAAGTGAAGCAAGCCTGGACGAAGTCATCAATTAGAATAACCTGAGTTGACTTTCTACTAGCATAGTTTCATGTGAAGTCATCAAACCTATTTTGCAGACAACTGTATCCCCAAATTTATTAAAGCATCATTTTCAGTATATTCGTTGAAATATTATTACTGCAATATGGTAAAAGCAACCACAGTAAAATTTAATATTGAAAAAAATCCAAAAAAAGAGGGAATGAAATTTTCCTGCAAATAATTTGTTTGTACAAAGGAGTCGTTTTTTTTTTTAAACCATCTATATCTAACTTAGTAATTTGTATTCAAATCATAGACACATACATTTTCAACTCATCCCGTTTCTTAGTTATAATACACAAAAAAAAACATTTTTTTTTTATTTTGTTTATCGTTAGTAAAGCCTCCTTCAACTGGCTTCTCTCTATAACTTATCTAAAATACTAGGAATAAGAAAATGGTATCATAAAAACATATGCACAAAATATAAAAATAAAAAAAATCAGAAACCAATTTATGTATCCGCATACTAATACACTTGTGAATTTACGGAGGTGTTTCCGAACAGTGTCCTTAATCAATAAAAATATAAAATAGTAATAAGTATATTGTCTTTATAAGTAAGGTTCCTTGTTTCTAATTCATTAGAACATATTTTCACTTGCGGTAGACAATGAGTGAGTTCTTCAATAAGCTATATAAGAAGGACATTGATGATTTCCTACTTTTTCTTAAATGGAAAAATTGATCTTGAGTATATAATCTACTGAACCTTTCAAAATTGTTAACTCACTTCCTTTGCGCCGAAATTCACGGAATTCTTACTTGTTTAAACACTGGTAAACAATTTGGATTGTTATCTCATCTCTATGGATATCATATCACAAACTCCTCGGGGAATCAGTTGGAATTCTATCTTCAGGATTTCCTACCTGGTCTTGGATCGATAATTCGATTCACTAACGCCGCAAGACGGTTATTACATATAAAACCACTAAAAAACTGTTTAGAACAACAAGATTCTTCAATGGTGCAGTATTCCCTCTATCTTTTTCCTTGTCATAATTCGGAAATGAAATTAATATTAATATCTACGTATATGTATACATAAATACACTCCTGCATATTTATTCAGATTAGTGAAAATAAAGGAAATTCAAAAATATGTTGCACGGAAGTGGATATCTTTTTGTGTGATTAGTTTTAATATTATTCTTATCCACTGCATATTCCCATCCAATATGCTTCTCTCCTCTAATAGTTAACATGTTTTAATATCTTCATAATGGTTGGCTCATAAAAGTTAAATCAAATCACAATAAAATATTTAAGGAAAATGGAGTTTGTAAAATTAAAAGATTTTGATTTTCTATTTAATTCTAAAAACTGTCGAACACGAGTTATGTCTCCCTTATATCAATGAAATGTTCGCTGGCAGAGTTATATAAGTGTCTTATAAGGATTCATTTTTGAACAAGATTCTTAAAGAACTATAAATTTTTTTCAGTAATTTTTATAGCAAACTTATATCGCTCTTATATGACTAATATGTTCGCCAGAAGAGTTATATAAGTGCTTTATAAGAATTCATTCTTGGACAAAATTCTTACATAACTACAAATTTTTTTACGTAATTTTTACGGCAAACTTATATCGCTCTTATATGACTAATATGTTTGCCAGAAGGACTATATAAGTGTCTTGTAAGAATTCATTCTTGGACAAGATTCTTATAGGACTACTTTAATTTGGCCTTTATTTAAGCCTTATATACACCTTATATCCAACCTATAAAACTTTTATTTACCTGATATATTCGCCAGAAGGATGATTTAAGTGACTTATAAGAACCTATTCTACTCTTATATCATACTTTTGCTAGATATTACTAGTTAGGTTTTTTTTTTTATAGTGAAAGATCTTAGTTTTTTAGCACAATTATCATATTATAATTTATCTCTATTGTAATTCTAACAAAATAACATTTAACAAGTAACATTTCTTTTAAAACAGGTGAGAATTGTCAATTGATGCACTTTATGAAAAGACTTTTCTATTCAATTAGCCTTTATTTTTTAATTTTAAGTTTACCTAAGCTTACGTTAATAGTTAATATTAAAGTTTTATATCACACTTCAATTTTATTTGAAGAAGAAACAATTTTTATTTTTATTAAATAACTTTAGGTACTTAATTTTTTTAGTGCAGTAGCATTTTAGGAACAGTTAGACAAACATTTAAAATAGTTTAAAAAAACATTAAAATCTTTATCTTTAAAAAAAAAAACTTGAACAAAAACTCAATAGTAATATTTACTATCTGATAATACTAAAAACATACATATGTATATAAACATATTCATAAAAGACAAATAACAAATACGTTCTGTCCGCTCGTGCTGTTTCTAGTGGTGGTACACTTCATAAAAAGAAAAAAATCCCCAAAAATAATGGTTAGAAAGAAGCTTTACATTTAGATCTTAAAAACAAAAGAACAATAAGAAACCATCGAATATAAACAGCAGCAAAATAAATAAATAAATATTAAATTCAAAAAATCAAAAAAAAAAAAAAAAAATTAAGAGGGGAGAATACAAGACTTACAATATGTTAAAACAAAAAGACAGGAAACATGATGATAAAAAGAGATAGAAAATGTATTATAAGACCTGAAAAATAAATAAATAAATAAAATATTCTGGTGTTGCCTGCCATTTTCAGTGTGTTACCAATACAATTTTTATGTTAAAAAAAAAAAGTAAAATAAGAAAAGGAAATAATTCAAGGATTTTTAAAAAGGCAAATTTCAAAAATTAGAAATTGTTCCCTTATACATTTCTTTTATTGGAAATTATTTCTTTTATTTCTTTGGACAATTCTTTGGAAAAAAAATTTATAATAATTTCATAGAATTTTCATTATTATTTCAAAAAATATTATCTTAAAAAATTTATAGGATAAATATTTAAGGTGTAGGGCATTCAAGTGTATAAGAACAGGGACGCCATTCAGCTTCTAAACATTGGGCGATATAGAAATCTCTCAAAATTGTAAAGCTCGAGTTACGCATACCTGTAAATTACCAGACAAATCATATTACCAGACAGCAAATTTATTTCCTTATCTTACTTATATTCATAAAGCTTTCTACAGTATATGTCATTTAGCGTGTGACATTGAAGATATCCTTATCGAACTGGTGTTATAAAACTTTCAATGACGTACTTTTTCAAAAGATTTTCTTAGAAGTCTATTGTACGAGCAAAAGTTTGTTAAAAGTCAAAATTACCGGAATTTTAAGTGTTAAACCAATTACGACTTCTAAAGGCGGCTGCCACAAAGATTTAAATACCTCAAACTTATTTCTGAAGATCTAACTTCTACAAAACCTTAAGCTTTAAACTTAAGCTGTTTTAGAAGATATAAGGTCAAAGCCTTTACAAAAAAATTTTGTTGCGCAAAATTGTAAATCAAAATACCATTTGGCAGCCCTGTATATTTAGAAAGCTTACTTTTATAAAGCTTTTAATGACAGATGTCGTTTGTCGTTCCAGATTGAAGATACTTATATCCTTTATAGAACTTGTGTTATAAAACTTTAAATGTCGTACTTATTAAAAATTATTAAAAGTCAAAATAAATAAAAAAAAAACCGGATTTTAAGTTTTAGACCGGTTTCAGTTTCTAAATGCCGGCTTCCACATAAATACTTTCTCAAATAACTCAAAGTTCTTTCCGAAGATCTAAATCTTAAAAAGTTCAAATTTTTAACTTTAACTGCTTTAGAAGATATTAATATAAGGTCAAAACCTTTGCAAAAATTAGGTTAGGCAAAACTGTAAATAAAAATACGGTATGGCAGCCCTGCATATTTATAAAGCTTTTATAAATGACAGATATCGTGTGGCGTTTCAGATTAAAGATATCACATCCTATAGAACTTGTGTTATAAATATTTAAATATTTTCTTTTATGAAGTTTTGCAAGGCGTAGCTTTAAATTGGGTTGGCCTTTAAAAAATGTTGTTCCATAAAATTTTTAATCTGCGGTACTGTAGTTGAAACGACAGACGAGCAGACTAAAAAACATTTAAAGCACATTCATTTAAAAATTTTTTTAAAAGCTTAAAGCAATATTTGTGAAAATCATATACATAATTTATATACTACACGTTTTGTATTATATAATATACAAATAGGTACATATTCAATTTATATTTCCTATCACACAAATATCACTTATATACACCCCAAAAGTCACTTACATACTAATTCTAAAAAAATTTTAATATATAGAAAATAAATGTCATTCACAGAAACAGCTGCTACAAAAACAAAACTGTATATTATAATATTTTGTGTACTTTTATATTATTACTGCTACAATAGTAATACTGTTACGACAACGGCTATTGCTTATTTGTTTCATGACGGTTTTTTTTTTTTTTTGCTTTTTATTCAACTTTTTACGTGATTTGAATTAACATACAATAGATAGAATATTTTGCATTATAAATGTAATATTGTATATGTTTATTAATATATATATATATTTATATATATATATATATTAATAAAATAACACTAAATGTAAATAGAAAAAAAGCTTTTGTAAGGATATCATAATATCCTTCTATATTCTTAAGAATATTAATAAAGAATACAAATACAAGAATACAAATTGGAATTTATACACTTTGAGTTCCTTAATATACGATTTAATTTGTTGGAATTATTCACTTAATTTTACTTTTTTTTTTGTTTCCTGTTTCCTGTTTGTGTTTAATTTTTATTTTTCTTATTGTTTTTTTTTTTTTAATAGTTTTCATTTATTAACAGTTAAATTAAGATATATTGAGTGTTACTATTGAGATTACTTTTAATTTGTAAAAGTAATTTTTATGTGTTAAAAATAAAATTAAATGGAATGGTATAAACAATTCCTGTTGTTTAATTTGTAATATTTGTTTAGTATTTCTCAATTTTCCACTTATGAAAATATAGTAGTCTTTATTACAATAGGTACTTACTTATATCGTTACTATATTGTAATATTGTTTTCACAAGCTCAAAAGTATATATATTCTCTGATATATATTCTATGTATGTTTAATGGATCAAAGATTATCTTTTTGAAAAAATTGTGCCTATGTGGTTTCACTTAATCCGCCCGTCCGCCCATTCGTTCAAATGTTTATAAAACCCTTACACTGTTTGATATAAAGAGAATAAAATTTAACCACCAGCAGATATTGCAATTTTTTAATTAATTTCAAGTAAGAACTTTGGTCAATGGAGCTTTACCCGTTATGTAGGTGCAACCTCCGAAATTCCGGAAAAGTCCTTTATATAAATTGTTATAATAATTTCTATCAAGCATATTTTTAATCTAAGAACACGACTAATAACTGTTTGTAAGCTTTATAAGTACATATCACACAAATGTTTAGGGTTGCCATGGAAACCTTTAATTTATCTTTATGTAAAATTCTTTCCCACTTAAACCTTTCAAACATTGTGCCTTAGGAACTTAAAATTTATAATTTTTAAATTTAAAATTCATTAATTACTAATTTTTGAAATAAGACTCTTGACAAAAATAATTTTTAGAAACTGCTTGGAACAGTTATGCTTTAATTCTGTTATATGCTAACACTACTGCTAAAGCGTGTTTAAATTGTTAGTGATTTCGATAAAAATATACCATTTTAGGTTTTTAAAAGCGATCAGGTCTTAAATAAAAAATATATACTATTTTGATTTAATTTGCAATAAAACTTTAATAAATATCTATTACTTAAAAATATTTTTATTAACTGATATATGTAAGTTAATGAAGATTAGTATAATATTTTATATAAATACAAATTATTCAGATTAAGATATAAAATTCCACCTACATCTTTTAAAAATTTATTTTGTTTATTATATATTAAGAAAAATCTGTATTGGAAAATTCAAATTCCATTAATTAGATATTATGTTATTCTAAGTAGATAAATTAATAAAGATAATCATAATAACTTTATATTAAATTTACTACAGGTTCAGTAAATTAATATTGTTTACTCATATAGTAATATATTACTTAATTTTTGTTCCTTAATGGCAACCTTGATTTAGCCCACGAAAAAATCCGCCTTAGTTTATTAAAAGACAAAAATAAAAATTAAAAGTAATCGTAAAGTCATTCGCTTGATTGTGATTTATATTTCTTAATTTCTAATTCAAATTATAATTACCAAATTTTAAGCCCCACAATTTTTTGTAATATCGAAACTGATTTTTAAACATCATTGAATTAACATATATTATGTTAACAGAATAGAAGCAAAAGGAGGAGTAGGCAGAGAGCAACTATCATAGTTTAGAAATATTAGGAAATGGACTGGTTTGTGTACAATTGAAGACACCCACAAATACAATGGAATATTGCAACATAGACATGTAGACACCTTAACATAAAATTAAGACTGCGACATCCAGTACAGTAGTGAATAGGTTTCAGAAGAAGGCAATGTTAATCAACCTTAAAAGAAAATATTCCAACATTTAATAAATTTTCGTCTACATTTTTCACATTAAGCATTTTAGTGTTAAAGGCTTTAAGGCCAGGGAATCTTTTTTAAGGTATATTATGTTTACTATTTGAAAGAACTGTAAAAAAATTGATTTAATAATTTAACGGGTCCAGGATGTAATTGTAAGTGTTTAATAAAGTTTCTCTTTTTATCATATCATAAATCAGGACAATTTAAGCAAAGGTTATTTAAAAAAAATTAAGTTGGAAAGAATATCATGAAGTTGGAAGAATTTCAGAAGGCATTGGAGTCTTCAAAGGGTATTGCAGTCTTCAAAGGTTTTGAATGAGTTTTATTGACTATTTGCGCTGATCATCTTAAAAAATCTTGAAAAAATCAAGAAGTATTTGTAAGACGTTCCTACATATTGTCATTTGAGCTTTGTATTTCAGTATTAGTGTCTTCAGCAACCAAAACTTTTGGAACTGATTTAACCTCAATTTCTGCCGATCATTAACATCAAGGTATTCCTACATTTAATATAATCTGCAATACCTAGTCTCTAAATTAGAATTTTCACTAACTTATCGAAAAGCTATATCATATATGTGTTCTAAGTCAGGAACCAAATTTTACGACCTTAAATTTAAAAGAAAGGAGGGGTTCCAAAGTTATATGCGAGTTTTTGTTGACCTTCTCTTAGGAAAGTTGGATTAGAACTAAACATGACTTTCTTTAAAGGTAGATACAAAATGAATGTTCAGAACACAAGTTTGATTCACATATTGTAGATACCTATGCCATTTCTTAGTGTTGAAAGAGCTTTACCGCAAATCTTCCTTACTTTTCAACTAAAACACCTATAAATCAATTCTATGTTTGTATGCACATATATTTATATAAAATTCAATTATATTTAAATTTAGTTTGTTTATTATTTTTTTTTTTTGACACTTCTTCAGTTAAAAATTAATTTAAAATAAACTGAATAATAAAACATTAAAGTTATATTTAAATTAAAATAATAATGAACTCTTCTTTCAATATTTTGTTGACGTAAAAATAAAAAAATTCCAAAGAATAAAAAACTGAAAAATATTTAAACAAACAAATGAAATTCTTTATGTATGGGATTGATAGGATTTTACCAATGCAAATCAAATAAATGAAAAAGAGTATAAAACGAGGAAGATTATAGTTGCCCTTGTCAACTTTTAGATACCCGTGCATACCCACTAACCGTTATTTATTTCCTCTATGCTATTATAAATATTACAAAAAAAATATAAGAAAGTAAAATAGTTAAAAAAAAATTTAACTTATTAGGTATCCCATAATTTTTGATTAACTTATTATCCCATAAAAAAAAAAAAAAATAGCCCGAGTGGTCCGAGTGATGTCCAACTTTGCCAACTAACTTGCCCTATTACTTTATCTGCCCAGTTTTAATTTTAACCTCGTAGCTTCATTGGATTCACAGTTATCGAATTGATTACTTTGTATGGCAGTTTCCCGAAAACGGGGCCGTAACATTTTGAAACTTCATATAAGTGCTCGATTCATTATATAACTAACAGTGTGTAATTTTCATCCTCGTAGTATAATCAGTTTTCAAGAAATTCATATTGGTGCAAAAAAGTTGTATGGCAGCCCCCCGAAAATGAAGTCGTAACATTTTGAAACTTCATATAAGTTCTTGATTCATTATAAAACTAACCGTGTGTAATTTTCATCTTCCTGGTATAATTACTTTTGAAGAAATTCATATTGATTTAAATAAGTTGTGTGGCAGCTCCCCGAAACCTTGATCTGGTCTTAACCAAAAAAAATAGGGAACCTAAAAAATGTCCCAAAAATGTTTTGTGTGAATTTCAAAACTCTTGCTCTAATTTTTCAATTCCATCTCTTATAATTAATTTTTAATTCACGAATATATTAAACTTAAGCCAAATCAACTTCATATGATCACATTCATATAATAATCATCATGATAGATAATACTCATCATATTCATATATGATTCATCATATTATATATTCATAATTATCTATCAATATCAATAAGCCATTTACTTAAAAAAATCTTTGCCTTCCTTTTTTTTGCTTATCTTAAATAAACTACGCATCATTTAAATCATATGAAATTCTAACTCGAAATCTTTATATACTTTTTGTAACAAAAACAAAAAACAAAAAAACAACAAGAAAACAAACAACAAAAAAAAACAAAATTCATGTAATTTCATGTTAAATACAATATGCATACATAGTAAAATTTTAGATTTTTGTATTAAAATATTGGAGTTAAAAAAGTTAGCTGTTCGAGAGCTACCCGAAGTTTTGGTCCGATCTTAACCAAAAAAAATAGGGAACCTAGAAATTGATTAAAAAATATTTTGTGAAAATTTCAAAACTGTAGCTCTTTTAGTTTTTGAGTTATCGTGCTGACACACAGACGGACGGACAGACAGACATAGCTAGATCGATTCATTTTTCGATTCTGAGCCGATACGTACCCTTGGCACTATATCTAGCTCTTCTAGATCGATGCGTTACAAACGGAGGAGCAAATCTAATATACCCGATGTCATATATGTATGCACGGGTATAAATATCTTACATACATATACATATACATTTATATTTTATTCATTTACCGTTTTTATTTGTAAATGCAAATGAACTTGATTCAGTGAGTTGCAATATACTGTAAGTGAAGTACCAGGTATGAGGATATACTGGAAGTGAGGAAAATATTTGGTTCTACAGAAGTAAACTTTTCTCTTAAACTTACAAGCTACAGAAACTAGAAATTCGAATTAAAAGAGAATTTATGGTCACAAACTATGAATACTTGGTAAATGGTTACAAGGGACCCTAAGATCATGCAAGCATTTTTCTAATTTTAAGTAAAATCCTAGTCGAATTGTATGTTCCAAACATTTAAACGAGCATAACTTTCTAAAATCAATTATTAATTTCGTTTCTAAGTATTTAGCAAAGTTTACAACCACTTCTTCAATATTTCCCAGATTCGGTGAAGCCACTATTAGAAACCATAAGAACAACATCCTTTAAATTGATTTTCTTGAAAAAAAACACTTATATTGCTATAAATTAGTATTTTCAAATTCTAAAAACAACTTTCAATATTCGTTTTACAGTATTTGGCCTTCCGATATTAACTTTAGTATTCCATTTAGAACAATCATATAAACGAACATACAAACTTTCTGTCGCATAAAGAATTTTAAATAATTAATAAAGCCTACCCCAACATACAATTTGAATATTGTATAAATTATAAAATTTGGATATTGTAAAATATGTATATAATAGTATATATTAAATTATATAATGTTCGCGAAATAATGAACTTAATTGTTTCCATGGAGGATTTAATTTGACCTACAACTACTGGTTTTATACATTAAAATCAGAAAACATGTCAAATACATACTTATAGGAGTACCTAAATATATATTTATACAGATTTATGTATATACTTATATAATTGAGAATAATTTCATATATTCTCATTTATATATGTTTGTATATATATAACCATTATATAAACATTCGAATCATTCGAGAATTATAAAAAAATGATCATTTAAAGCCCGTACATAAAATTTTATTATAGTCATCCTAAAAGTATGCAATATAATATATATATAAATAGGCATTTTAATAACAAAAAGTTATATACCTTCATATATTTACATACTGCAACATACAAACAATCAATTTAAACTTAATTTACAAATATATGTATTTCATAATAAAGTTTACACTTTTATATAAATTTACATTTAATTGTGCATACATACAACCGTGTATACACACATAATATATTTAAATTATAATCATATTAAAAACCAAATTCCAAATGCAATTAAATCGGGAGTATGCACATAATTTGTTTGAGATATTTTTATAATATGCGTACCTAGGTATATAAAACATTTTTATACCTATATATATATATATATAATTATTTATATTGATATAATATTATATATGTATAAATTTTCGGTATGAAATTAATTTTAAATAAATAATAAAAATGAACATATAAGTATGCAAATTCGGATGGAATTTTTGTGTATCAGATTTTCAAATTTCGAAAAATGAATTTTGGGGTACGCATAAGTACAAAATACCCTTCGATATAATAATTTCATACAAATGTATTTATTTATTATACCTATAAATAAATTATATTATTTTTCTGGATAGTTATATTTAAATTGAAAATATTTATATACACAAATTTACAGTGACCCTACAAATTTTATTATTAATTTTTTGGATTAATTTGTAATACGCTATTCGACAATTTTACGTAAGGCTTGGCAGTTGCGCATTTGGGTTAGGCTAGTAGTAAATAGCAGGTAGTAAATGTGATTTGAACACAATGAAAGGAAATTTAAATTCGAAATACATGGTTTTATAGCTTGCAATAAAGATTTAAACAAAAAATAGGTAAAGTGGAAAACGGTATCTTGAATTGAATTAACACTGATTTAAATTCGGTGCTTGGAATGTTTAAAAATTATATTTTCATACTGGAATTCTTAAGTTTTTATAAATAAGGAAATACAATGTTTCCAAATAATTTCAGGCGCCACTGTACTTCCCAATAAATTCAATTGATTTTGAATTAAATAATAATAGTGGGAAAAGTAATTATTGAAATAATAGAAAAAGAAGCAACAAACTGTTGGTAGGTAACAATATAATTAAAATTTAAATTTTGTTTAACAAACTATTGTTTATTCACAACTGGAGAGTTGTTACCGGAGCTTTTACAAAAATTTGTAATAATACAAATGATTTTTTTTTTTCAATTCAGGATTTTTGAAAAAATTTAGTAAGTATAAACGACTATTAAAAAGTAATTTTAATGAGTGATTTAAACTTTCTTTTGTTTAATTTTTTAGTTGCAAAATGCCTGGAATTCTTCTAATTTATACAAGGTACTAAATGACCAAAGTCCTACATTCTTAAGTACGCTTTATTTTACAAAAAGCCTCGAGGCACATACAATGTGATAAGGGGGTAAACCATGGATCATCAGTCTAGATTTTTCACATTTAGATTATGTACTAACACTTATGATTTGTCTGGAACTCGAACCTTCGCTCCCTTCGTTATAATCTTTTAAGAATCTCTAGTTTCGAAATTTTTTTTTTTCCTTTTTTTCATCTTCCACATAATCTCACAAAATATTTCTATTTTGCACAATTTTTTTTATTTTCCACCAATTGATTTTCAGATAGGCCACATTTTCTTTCATTACAGTTCATCTCCAGGTGGCTTGTAATTCCAGTGCTTGGCCTGAAACCTATGTTGGGCGTTTTAGAATTTGACTATTCCATTCATATTTCGTTTTCCTTATTTAGACCCATTTTGGTTCATGCCTCGCTCG